>OU892280.1:14211801-14392898 GCA_917834065.1 Ceutorhynchus assimilis | reverse complement strand
AAGGCTAATAATAAATACATACCATCCTATAATCCCATGGAACCATCAAAATATTTAATGTACTTCGATATCAATAATCAGTATGGCTGGGCAATGTCACAGTATCTACCTTATGGAGGATTCGAATGGGCTGATGCCAACATTGATGTAACCCAAGT
The DNA here is from genome assembly GCA_917834065.1 of Ceutorhynchus assimilis. Classification (NCBI taxonomy): domain Eukaryota; kingdom Metazoa; phylum Arthropoda; class Insecta; order Coleoptera; family Curculionidae; genus Ceutorhynchus; species Ceutorhynchus assimilis. Next base: position 14,392,740 of record OU892280.1, on the reverse strand, counting down.
GTCAGATGATGCCGATACTGGCTATATGCTAGAAGTCGACTTAGAATATCCTAGAGAACTACACGATGCTCATAAAGATATTCCGTTCTGTCCAGAGCATATTAATCCGAAAACTGGAAGTCCTCCAAAATCAGCAAGAGAGCTAACAAAGCTAATGGCAAACACTGCATAGGAAGGAGAAATATGTAATTCATTATCGAGCCTTGAAGCAAGCCTTAAAGCATGGCTTAAAAATTGAAAAAATACACAGAGTTTTAAAATTCAAACAATCACCTTGGCTCAAATCATACATTGATCTGAATACTACATTGAGAAAAGAAGCTAAAAACGAGTTTGAAAAGAATCTTTTTAAGCTAATGAATAATGCAGTATTTGGAAAGACAATGGAAAATATTCGGAAAAGAGTAAATGTCAGGCTTCTAACAAAATGGTCGGGAAGATATGGAGCTGAGGCTTATATATCGAAGCCAGAATTCAAGACCAGCACCATATTCAATGAAAATCTAGTGGCAGTAGAGTTAAGAAAGCTTGAGATATACTTAAACAAGCCAATATACGTCGGACAAGAATTCTAGATCTTGCAAAAACCACCATCTACGATTTTCATTACGGCTACATGAAAAAAGAATTGAAGACAATTGTTCAGTTCTATACACTGACACCGATAGTCTCATTATGAGATAACTGAAAAAGATCCATATGAAATTATCCGTCGGGACTGCTTCAAATGTTTTGATACATCGGACTATCCAAAAAATAATCAATACAGTATACCTTTGGTCAACAAAAAAGTTCTGGTCTTATGAAAGACGAAAACAATGGCATTCCAATGACGAATTATGTCGGCCTCCGATCAAAATTGTATGCAACTAAAGTTATGGTAACAGAAGGAGATATAGAAAAGAGGAAAAAAGAATTACGTGATGAAGAATTCGATGAAGATGAAATTGAACTTATTTTATCGAATTATGGGGTTTCAAAAAAAGCAAAAGGAGTTAAGTCACAAGTTATTCAAACTAAGATAACGTTTGATGACTACATAGAATGCTTAGAAACCTATAGCGAAAAACATATTACGCAAAATTTGATACAAGCACAGAAGCATGTAGTATATTCAATAACCCAAGAAAAGGTTGCCTTAAGCCCATTTGATGATAAACGTTTCATTTTATCTAATAGTTACAACACTCTTCCTTGGGGACATTACTCAATTAAGAGTGAATCCTAGGATTGAATGTCACTAAACATCAATGTGTCTAAAAAATTTCACTTGTATTACTTTCCATGTTTTAGCTTTAAGTTGTTGTTGTGACGATGTAAATATTTTATATACATAACCATAGATATTAATGCTGTATTATTTTATTTTTACACTTTTTGCTTACAATATTTTTCGTTTAAATAGTTTGGTTATTGTAAATATTTTATATACATAGCATAGATATTAATGCAGTGTTATGATTTTTTAGTTATTTTTCCTGTACAAAAAATGTAATTTTTTATAATAATTTAGATAAAAAAAACACGATATCCATCCTCAGAGGTCACCAATACCCATAGATAGTAATTGTAAAATTTATAGTTTAGCTGTAGCTAATATTCCTGCACAAAATGTAATTCTTATAATAATTTAGATAAAAACGCGATAGGTATCCTTCCTTAGGGACACCATACCTATAGTAATCATAGTAAATAAGTAATTGAGAAAAAAAAACAATAGTTTAAGCTGAAGTTATTATTATTCTTATACAAAATGTGAATTTTATAATGTTTACTTTAGTCACTTCAACGTAATACTTATACCATTGTAATTGTACTACTAATAAAGTTGAAAAAAAAAACAAATGTAATTTTGATAATAATTTAAATAAAAAATATTTTCTAAAAACAATGCTTTACTTATTTTTCACAAACACCACCGAATGCGTGTGAAAATTCAGCACACTAGAATTAGCACCAAGCCAATAGAAACAATTAATTTTCTTATTAATTAACGTTCTATCATTTTGATTCTCGTTTTTTTTTTTCTGAAATAAATACCCAAAGTGAAACAAAAGTATTAGTACCTAGAGAAACTTTTTTATTAAATCAATGCAAGATACGTTCATGCAGCCATATCCAGGTTCTTATTAAAAATTAAACTATAAAAAGTTTGAGTTACTTAGTCATCTGAGTCAGTTATCTAAACACGCAATTTCAAGAGGGGCATAATGAAAAACAAAACTATAAAGAGGTGAAGTTCTATAATAGTTGCTATAACTAGCTAAGAACACGTTCAGACTGGAAGATTTCTGACCTGCGCCTTAGGTCCCTCGATCTCCAAACGGATACAGGACTGATTTTAGAATAGTCTGTATACAGCTATACAGGTCTAGAGACAGGTTCGTATACAGCTGCTATACAGGTCTATAGACAGACCTGTCTCGAAAAGCTGTCTCTATAGACAGAGCTGTCTCGAAAAGCTGTCTCTATAGACAGAGCTGTCTCGAAAAGCTGTCTCTATAGACAGACCTGTCTCGAAAAGCTGTCTCTATAGACAGACCTGTCTCGAAAAGCTGTCTCTATAGATAGAGCTGTCTCGAAATGCTGTCTCTATAGACAGAGCTAAGGTAATATACATATCGTCGGGCAGCTATGATTGACACGGCCTGGTACGCTTAAGTGTACATCAATTATATACAGGGTGACAAAAATAGCTAACAGGAATATTTCTTAGACAAAAAATACTATTAGGAAGATCTTAGATATGTAACCTATTTTTGTCACCCTGTATATAATTGATGTACACTTAAGCGTACCAGGCCGTGTCAATCATAGCTGCCCGACGATATGTATATTACCTTAGCTCTGTCTATAGAGACAGCATTTCGAGACAGCTCTATCTATAGAGACAGCTTTTCGAGACAGGTCTGTCTATAGAGACAGCTTTTCGAGACAGGTCTGTCTATAGAGACAGCTTTTCGAGACAGCTCTGTCTATAGAGACAGCTTTTCGAGACAGGTCTGTCTATAGACCTGTATAGCAGCTGTATACGAACCTGTCTCTAGACCTGTATAGCTGTATACAGACTATTCTAAAATCAGTCCTGTATCCGTTTGGAGATCGAGGGACCTAAGGCGCAGGTCAGAAATCTTCCAGTCTGAACGTGTTCTTAGCTAGTTATAGCAACTATTATAGAACTTCACCTCTTTATAGTTTTGTTTTTCATTATGCCCCTCTTGAAATTGCGTGTTTAGATAACTGACTCAGATGACTAAGTAACTCAAACTTTTTATAGTTTAATTTTTAATAAGAACCTGGATATGGCTGCATGAACGTATCTTGCATTGATTTAATAAAAAAGTTTCTCTAGGTACCACTAATACTTTTGTTTCACTTTGGGTATTTATTTCAGAAAAAAAAAAAACGAGAATCAAAATGATAGAACGTTAATTAATAAGAAAATTAATTGTTTCTATTGGCTTGGTGCTAATTCTAGTGTGCTGAATTTTCACACGCATTCGGTGGTGTTTGTGAAAAATAAGTAAAGCATTGTTTTTAGAAAATATTTTTTATTTAAATTATTATCAAAATTACATTTGTTTTTTTTTTCAACTTTATTAGTAGTACAATTACAATGGTATAAGTATTACGTTGAAGTGACTAAAGTAAACATTATAAAATTCACATTTTGTATAAGAATAATAATAACTTCAGCTTAAACTATTGTTTTTTTTTCTCAATTACTTATTTACTATGATTACTATAGGTATGGTGTCCCCTAAGGAAGGATACCTATCGCGTTTTTATCTAAATTATTATAAGAATTACATTTTGTGCAGGAATATTAGCTACAGCTAAACTATAAATTTTACAATTACTATCTATGGGTATTGGTGACCTCTGAGGATGGATATCGTGTTTTTTTTATCTAAATTATTATAAAAAATTACATTTTTTGTACAGGAAAAATAACTAAAAAATCATAACACTGCATTAATATCTATGCTATGTATATAAAATATTTACAATAACCAAACTATTTAAACGAAAAATATTGTAAGCAAAAAGTGTAAAAATAAAATAATACAGCATTAATATCTATGGTTATGTATATAAAATATTTACATCGTCACAACAACAACTTAAAGCTAAAACATGGAAAGTAATACAAGTGAAATTTTTTAGACACATTGATGTTTAGTGACATTCAATCCTAGGATTCACTCTTAATTGAGTAATGTCCCCAAGGAAGAGTGTTGTAACTATTAGATAAAATGAAACGTTTATCATCAAATGGGCTTAAGGCAACCTTTTCTTGGGTTATTGAATATACTACATGCTTCTGTGCTTGTATCAAATTTTGCGTAATATGTTTTTCGCTATAGGTTTCTAAGCATTCTATGTAGTCATCAAACGTTATCTTAGTTTGAATAACTTGTGACTTAACTCCTTTTGCTTTTTTTGAAACCCCATAATTCGATAAAATAAGTTCAATTTCATCTTCATCGAATTCTTCATCACGTAATTCTTTTTTCCTCTTTTCTATATCTCCTTCTGTTACCATAACTTTAGTTGCATACAATTTTGATCGGAGGCCGACATAATTCGTCATTGGAATGCCATTGTTTTCGTCTTTCATAAGACCAAGAACTTTTTTGTTGACCAAAGGTATACTGTATTGATTATTTTTTGGATAGTCCGATGTATCAAAACATTTGAAGCAGTCCCGACGGATAATTTCATATGGATCTTTTTCAGTTATCTCATAAATGAGACTATCGGTGTCAGTGTATAGAACTGAACAATTGTCTTCAAATTCTTTTTTCATGTAGCCGTAATGAAAATCGTAGATGGTGGTTTTTGCAAGATCTAGAATTGCTTGTCCGACGTATATTGGCTTGTTTAAGTATATCTCAAGCTTTCTTAACTCTACTGCCACTAGATTTTCATTGAATATGGTGCTGGTCTTGAATTCTGGCTTCGATATATAAGCCTCAGCTCCATATCTTCCCGACCATTTTGTTAGAAGCCTGACATTTACTCTTTTCCGAATATTTTCCATTGTCTTTCCAAATACTGCATTATTCATTAGCTTAAAAAGATTCTTTTCAAACTCGTTTTTAGCTTCTTTTCTCAATGTAGTATTCAGATCAATGTATGATTTGAGCCAAGGTGATTGTTTGAATTTTAAAACTCTGTGTATTTTTTCAATTTTTAAGCCATGCTTTAAGGCTTGCTTCAAGGCTCGATAATGAATTACATATTTCTCCTTCCTATGCAGTGTTGCCATTAGCTTTGTTAGCTCTCTTGCTGATTTTGGAGGACTTCCAGTTTTCGGATTAATATGCTCTGGACAGAACGGAATATCTTTATGAGCATCGTGTAGTTCTCTAGGATATTCTAAGTCGACTTCTAGCATATAGCCAGTATCGGCATCATCTGACACTTGGGTTACATCAATGTTGGCATCAGCCCATTCGAATCCTCCATAAGGTAGATACTGTGACATTGCCCAGCCATACTGATTATTGATATCGAAGTACATTAAATATTTTGATGGTTCCATGGGATTATAGGTTGGTATGTATTTATTATTAGCCTTGGAATATCGGTTTGAGCAAACTTGGCTCAATCCACCTCGAATTCCTCGTTCCACGAAGAGAAACATGTCTTGATCGGTGAGAAGCTCAATTTCCTTTCTAGTATATTTCATCATTGCGTCCCAAGTGAAGCCGGGTAGCGTGAAATAGTGAGCGGGGTCTAAATCATATGTTTTGATACAGCTCGAGCGAAATTGTTCAAATACATCGGCGAGCAATAAAATATCAGTCTTCATATATAGATCGATATAATCACCCAAGTCTTGGCAATTGAAGTTGGACCACACCTGTTCAGCCCTTTGATATGATTTGCGAGGACATGGTGCTTCATTAAGTGTGTTGAAAAATGCTTCTATTGGCGGCAAACAAGCTTCCTCAAATCGATCGAACGAGTCGATGTAATCATATGGCATCACACCCTTTCTTGTCAGTAAAGCAGTTTTATCTTCATCTAGCTCTGCGAACTGAGACCTTAAGTTGGGGTACTCAGGTAAATTTGATGCTAGTTTATCCAGGGATGAACTCATAAATCGAAAACTATCTATGAAGCGAAACTGGATTGGATAATCATCAATGTGCTTGGTGAATGAGATGTATTTTTCCTTTGTTATTGGTAACAAGTCAATAGATCCTTTCATTTTGTTAGCTATGTCTGCAATGATGAAATGGGCATCGTAGCCGCTCAAGTTATGAAACACCACAGATATCACGTGTGAATCTTGTTGATTAATGTTACATGGCGACGAATGGGCAGCACCTCTGTAGTTGTTGTTAGGAATCAAGTGGTTGTGATCTCGAACTTTATCACTTGGCGAATTGAACGGGTGTGCGCAGATGTAACAATGTGTAGCTTTCTGAAACTCTGATTCTTCGGCTTTAGTCATATCAATGTCGAAGGGACACCAGAATACAGTTGCGATATTTTCTGCTAACTGAGCCATCTCATCAGCGAACCACTGCATACATTCTGGACCACGGAATGACTTGTAAAAGGATAATGAGTCATCATAGGAGCACTTTAGGTAATATCCTACAGCAGCTGGAATATGGTGTTGAGTCCTTTTAGGATCCTCCTTTGTTGGGGTCAAAACGCTCTCCAAATCCGCATACACTATAAAGGGCGCTCTTTCCTTGTTTTTAAAATTTTTAAATTTCAATATATTTTTCCCGATTTCTGGCATTCTAATAGCTGTTTCATTAATCTTCACGCAATCCTCAAGGTGTTTGTTGAGCTTTTCTTGCGATCTGAAATAGTGCAGACAGCGATCGCAGATGTGTTTTTTCCCATCATGCTTACTCAATTGTGAGGATACTAATTTTGATAAATTTTTAATCCACACATAATGATACTTCACAGATAAAGAGTCTTCATTCTCCTCAAAATATTGATCTTGAACAAGCAGGAGGTTTACGTGCTTCTCCTGTTTGTTTTTTGTTAGCAATGCAGGCTGGACTTTGAAGCTTTTCTTAGATTTTCCTAGTTTGTAAACATTTATGGACAAACCATTCTGTCGTTCAAAATTGGAAATCTGCTTTAAAGTCATGGGGAATTGAATGCCTTTCAACTTCAACACATCTTTAGGATCTGGATACGATGACGGTCTTTTCGCAAATTCGGAGCTTGCAGGATACAGAGCAGACACTATGGCCCATGCAAAACATCTGTTATCGGTGTTCTGCACGTTTACACAGGCATGCCTCGCAGCTATTTGAGAAGGTAGTTCTACGTATGAAGATCCTAGTTGTGGCGTGAATTTGTTAATGTTGATGCCCAAATTAACAATTTTCTTCAAGGCCCAACCACTGTCACGTTCTTGGAATTCCTCCATTTCATGCATAATGGGTTCAGCAACTTTTTCATTAAACCATTGCCCAAGATTAGTATTTCGGTAGATGGGCGAGTTAGACGTTGTGAAATACTTAAATTCTTTTAGTACTTTATCACCTTTGACGATCTCGAATTCCCCACAAAATACTGCATTAACTTTGATGGCTTCATCCTTTTTAAGACCATTCTGGATCCTGCGTTTGAACAATGCAGCACAATCAACCAAGAATGCTTTGGGCTCTTTGTGTTTCAAATTTGAGATAACTCCAGTCCTTATCCTGCTGCTAAACGCTGAAACTGAATCATCCCAATGCACTCGCTCTCTTGCTCCTTCAGGACGTGGTGAAAGTCCTGCCCCTTTCTTTTGCATATTCTTGAACTGCTTCCTCATACTTCTTATATTCCGCAGACATGACTCTAAGTGTTGCTTTTCACCCATGGATGCTGCTTGTTTGATCGCTTTGTTGAGCTTTCTTACTCCTCGAGTACATTCCTCCAGTCCTTCTTTAGCGATGATATCATTATATTTTGGTGTAAGTAGCCCCAGGAGAGAGGCTATATGTTTCACTAAATCTGCGAAGAGGGACATCTTCTAATGACTATTATTTTTCACAAACGTATAGATCAGTATAGGCGAACTAGCGTTGCGCGTCTTCACTCATTGAGAAACTGCAAACTAATGAATGGGGACAGAGAACTGAACGGTTTTATATCACAGTGACCCCCCCCCCCCCCCCCCTTCCACCCCACCCACGACTATCAGATTTTTGAAAAGGATTTTCATAAGAACCAATGGAAACATGAAGCAAATATGGGTTTCCAGCTATTTTGAGCGCTTTTTTTTTTGTACTCGTATGGTTGAGATTACACGCTCGCTCGAAGTCATCTGGAACTGTATAGAAAGGTCTCTCAACTCTTAGATTTTTTTTGACAGAAATTTTGCATACTCTTTATTCAGACCTAAGCTATTGTTAAATGTTATCCTCTCTGCTGTTTTGTGTTCAGGACTTTCGATACTTACATTCCAATACATTATTGTGGATATTTATGGTAAACGAATTAAATTGGACCACTAGAAAGTGGATTGATTGAAAAAACTGGTTACGGCCCTGTTAGCTTATGCTAAATGGCTGGAACTAGTCTTCAATGATGCCGCTAATTATTTAGAAATTTTTTGGTGAAAGAGCAAATTAAATCGAAAAAACTGATTACAGCCCTTTTGGCGTATGCTAAATGGTTGGAACTAGTCTTCAAAGACGCCACTAATTATCTAGAAATGTTTGGTAAAAAAAACTAATAAAATCGAACCAATAGAACCTGAATTAATCGAGAAAAATTGATTACGGCCCTTAATTAATTGAAAAAATAGAATAAGGCCCTTTTGGCACATGCTAAACGAGTAGAACTAGTCTTCAAATAGGCCAATAATTATTTAGAAATTTTTAGAAAAAGAATAAATTGAATCGAGTCGATAGAACGTTAATTAATTGAAAAAATAGAATACGGCCCTTTTGGCATATGCTAAACGGGTGAAACTGGTCTTCAAATACGCGACTAATTATTTGAAAATTTTTGGTAAAAGAACGAATCAAATCGGATCGCTGGAACACGAAATAATTGAAAAAATAGAATAAGGCCCTTTTGGCATATGCTAAACGGGTGAAACTGGTCTTCAAATACGCGACTAATTATTTGAAAATTTTTGGTAAAAGAACGAATTAAATCGGATCGCTAGAACACGAAATAATTGAAAAAATAGAATAAGGCCCTAACGACATGTGCGCAGATGATCAAAATCCGGTTTTCGGACATTCCCCTAATAGTTAGGGTTGCGCACACCCCGGAAAAAGCAGCTTCGCTGTCCCCGCCTAAAAAGAGTTATGGTATAGTTAGGTACTTTTTAAAATTTTTGATATCAACCTTTTTTTGGCCCTAAGGGTTGTTAGTTGGGTAAGAGATAATGTCCAACTTGACTGAAAGTATTATGGGGTTATGGGCTGGATTGTTTTTAAATATATTATTAAACATATATGTAGTTAGTCGGCAGTGTAAATATCCATGCATGTTTATCATCGATAAAATATAAATGCAAGTTTGAGCTTGTTGTTTTTGCTAGAACGGAAACGCTTATCAGTTATAAGTAAAAATAACCGTGAAATATGATACCCCTGTTTACAACACAACGACATTGAACGTCGGCGGCGTGCTGATTTATGAATTTATTTTATTTACCACTACGGCATCCTGTAAAAGGACACAACGAACTTCAGACTATGTACGCTAGATGGCGCCCCCGATAACATAATGACGTCGAAAAATTTGGGGTTGGCCCCGGGTCAAATCCCAGTAATTTCAGATCAAAGGCGCCGCCGATCTATAGATTTTCCCACGGTATCGAAAATTTTCCCAGGCTCAGGTCCCCTCATTACTACTGTACCATTTTTAGTCAACTGATACTGCATTGATGAAAATATTCACATATATGTCTATGACGTAACGCCTGCTCTTATCATTGTCGCAGGTTTAATTGTTTACTCTGAATGAAAATAGTTTATCAGTATTGCGGCTGGACGGCTCAAGCAGTGTAATTTCCTCTGCGACGCGTTTGCCTTATTTTTGTTTTTGTTGGTGAACGTGTTGATATAATTTAGCAATATATTGATGATAGGTAATGAATATTTGAAGCAAAAATACCAGGAAAATCCTTATGAGGAAAACTTGAGACGGAATTATTTTTGTAGAGAAATATTTGTATAAATGAGTCATGGGTCTAAGTCATGTTGACAATAAAAGTGACTCGAACTAGCGGCGATTTTGATCCGAATACGGGCTAAAACGTTGTATCAATATGATGTAAATAAAATAATGTTGTCGCTGGTTTCTTATTTTGAGACGAGGGACCTCAGCTTTCTGAATGGTTAGAGACTTGTTAGGACTTGCTTATCGCAGGATGCCAACGTAATAAGCAACAGTAAAATTGAAACGATGGCCCATATTTCTAGGAAAAGTTCGCTGGAGTGTGCAGGTGGATACGAAGCTGGTGATTGGCTACAGACTAGTCAGAGCTTGTTTATCGCAGGTCACAGGAAAGTTACAAGTTATGGTTTCGCTGCGGTTGCAATAAATGTTGACGACCCGATGGCGAAACGACGTTTCTATTTTTAGTGACTTCATCATCAAACCCGATGGCTAAACAACATTTTTATTATTAGTTACGTCATCATCAGACTCGATGGCGAAACGACGTTTTATTATTAGTTACGTCATCATCAGTACAATGCACCTTGAATGAGGTACCAAGTCACGAGCTGCTATGTGTGTTCGATGAGCCGCTTGGAGCCAGGTACGGTCAATGACCCCGAACGCAGCGGCGGCTGACCAGTTAGTGCGACCGATGAAAGACATGGGCACTGAAAAGGGGGCGGGGCTTAGCGGCAACGACTGCTGGCGGGCTGGACGGATGACCTTGAACGGTACAAAAATTGCCAGAACGGACCTTAGATTTTCTTATGGAGATTTACATGGGAAAATGACTGATTTTGCTGTAGAACTGTCCTAGCCCCTTTACTTCAGTTTAATATCACTATCGCTCTGTTTTTCGATAATGACATAAATAAAAAATGAATCAATAGTAAAGTAGGTAATTTTTTTCTGGGTCTCGTAAAGAAAAAGATGATCTGATTTTAGAAACTTTTTCAACTTAAAAAAAAAAAACATAAAATCAATAATCTTAGTAAATTAAATGACAAATATTTTCCTGTATGAATTTCAGTAAATTTATTTATTCATAAGAATATTGAATGTTTTCCGCATTTAATTGAACATCTTAAAGAGGAACTAAACGGTTTTATGGAGAAGTATATCGAACTTGTAAGTTTTAGTGTTTCCGTATAGTATGATGGAACCCACTTTAGTGGCCGATACTTTGAAAACCAAAAACATCAAAAATTTAAAAAAAAAAATTACATAGTGTATCGTGATGTTATTCAACACTTCTGAGTATTTTTTTTCTGATAGGGTCCTTTTCTGATTTTCCCGCAATTTTTTTTTAAAACTATGTTGTTATATCACACTTACCCCTCCTACTGGGGCAAATGTGATAATGGTCTCTGCTCTCTCATAGGCAGTTTATATACTTTTGGGATGGGGTTATTGTGAAAGAGCGGATTTTTTTACATAAAATAGATTATTTGTGCGGCTCCTATAGGGGCCTCAACTTCAGGGTTTTGAAATAATACGCCAAGAAGTGAAAAAACGAAAATAAAACTTTTATTATTGTTTACGAGGAACAGGTAAAAAACTTAATAGGAATTCTCTTACATTAAGTATAAACGTTTTTAGGCATTTCAACTTATTTCTAACTTAAATATGGTTACTTTTTTAGCTTTTATTTAATGTTGAACCCTGTAAAGGTTATATTAAATGAAATTATGCCCCTTCGATCAATTACAGGTTCAGGAAGCACTTTAATAATGTTTTCTTCCTCAACCGTATCGATGTCATCTACTAGAGGTGATATAAACTTAGTTCCTTTTGGTCGCGAAAACTTAATTACCCAGTCCCTCCCATCCTTTTCGGTTATTTGGCCGACAAAGTGTTTCTTGTTTTTTTTTGTGGCGTACTCAACAAGTACCCATTTGTCAACCGCTGGAACTTGCTCTATCACATCCGTAGGTTCTGGAGAGGGATTTCGTAAAGAATCTAAATATTCATTATCGCTGTCGGAGTCCTGGACCGAGAAGTCTTCTGGGTCGTCATCGTCCGAGGAACTATCAGCCTTTTCCTTTTTCTTATTTGAACGTTTCACAGGAGGGGACTTGAAAAGAAGAATTTCGTTGGTTATTATTTCAGCCCCAGCGGCAACTTTTTTCCTTGGAAGCTTCTCATTAGGTGTTTTTTGCTTAACAGTGGAGAGCAGAAGCGACTCAAATGAGAGCGGGTTATCAGAGGGCATAGCTGCAGTCGAAGCAACGGGGTCTTTGTACGGGTTGTCCGCCGCAACATGCACTGGAATATTGGAACTGTCCGCCGTTATATGCTCTGGAGGATCCGCACGTCGATTATGGAGATCCCATCTTTTAAGAGCTTCTGGGCAGAACTTCTCTCTAGGAATAACATTTCGATTGAAAGGTACTATTCCGCCTTTTTTGAATCCATTTTGAATTATGGTGCCTTCTAGCGATTGCCATGTTTCGCCTAGATATTGCGCAAATAATTTCTTTGGAAGTTTTTGCCCCACATGCTGTCTTTGCCATCTCACCAACTTCTCGTCCCATCTTGACTTTAAAGCTTTAAAAACCGCCAGATCGAGAGGCTGAAGAAGATGGCTGCTATGAGGGGGCAATTTTAAAATTGTCACACGTTCTGCCAAGGCTGCCTCAATGATCTCGGGACTTAGGTGTGTGCTGTGGCCATCATAAATAACTAACACCGGTCTCTCGTCTCCAAAACAGGGTATTAAAGTTTTCTTGAAAAAATTCAAAAATATCGTTGATTCCATCCAGCCTTTTTTGCTAGCAGCGTAGACTGTTCCAGGAAATCCTGTTCCTTGAGGGGCCATCCACTGATCCCACACATTAAGACCTTTGAAGATGATTAACGGTGGTGCTTTATTACCAGCTGCACTTGCGCACATTAAGACACTGGTGTTCTCCCGGCCAGGAGAGCTAACGGTTCGAGAACAAGCAACTCCTTTTAACCCCACGACTTTACATTTGGACGGATCAATGGAGAAAGAACTTTCATCCAAGTTCCACACTTGATTTGGTTTGTTGCCCAAGTCCAGGTCTTTGAGTACTGTTTCTAGCAAATCAAAATATTTATATATGATGAAAGGATCTGTTGCTTTCTTGCGAGCAAACTCGACTGCTTGTGGAATCTTTAAACTTAACTTGTGACGTCTCTTGAAATTTATGAACCAATCTGGTCCAGGAACATTGTTTTTGAAGGGGGTTTGGATGTTGTTTTTGGTCACATATTCAGCGACCAGTTCTAGGACCTCCTTCCGAGTTAACCCAAATCCCCATTTTTCGAGGGTTGTAAGGCCAAGGACAAGCTTTTCTTCTTCTGCAAGTGAAAGTGCACATATTCTACCCTTGGTGGAGCTTTTCACTCTGCGTAAACCCTTTTTGTGGCTATAGAGGGTACTATAGGGGATGTTATACACTACGGAAGCGCGGTACATAGTCATTCGATTGGCTCGAACCTCCTGTAATGCCCGTTGCAAGATTTCATCATCATATTTCTGGTTGGGCTGAGTTTTCCGTTTGTAGACACGCACCATTTTTCCTGAAATCAAAATGGGGCAAGTGTTGATATACAGATGACTGTGGGGTAAATGTAGTATAGCACATTAGCCCCACAATTCAAATTGAGGGGGGCAAGTGTACCATAGGGTTGTTAAAAAAAAACATAAACACATATCGAAAATGTAAAATACTACAGTCAAAATATATACTCAATCCACCCTAAAACCAAAAATTCAGTTGCTTACCTTTATTTTTACTTGCCCTCTCCACAGCACGAATAATTGAATGATGCACTCGACATGTAACCGAAAATAACAGCTGTTTGGAAAATAACGGAAAATTTTTGACAACTGACAGGAACGATTCGCCAAATTGGGAGTTCGTTCGAAAACATATTATCTGTAATAAAAACCACTCTAACGTCTAAAATTTTCGCTTGTGTTAGAATAAATGCCAATTATTGCATTTGCCCCGTTATCACATTTACCCCAACTGACCTTATTTGTCAAACTATAACAAGAAATAAATAAATTTCCAAAAAACCATTTCATGCCTAACGGTTTTCAAGACATTCTTAAAACAACCGGGGAAGCGGAACGTCAGAACCGATTGGATATCGTAGACTCAGATTCTTATGAAATCCTGCCACTTTTACTTAAATACGGGTCGACTCGAATAGGTGAAACCAACGCTGAAACATGGCTTTTGGCTTTTGGTTTTGAACCAAAGTACACAAAAGCAGAATCTGTTGGGCGTTGGGCTCCACGCGCTTGTGACGTCACGTCCACGTTTTGTTGCAAACTCTAAAAACTGATATTTTTTGATAAAAATTCGGCAAAGAGACGAGGTTTCCGATGTTGCTCTCGGATTTTCTTTTACATTATAATAAACCAAAACTTTTTTGGTTTACACCACCTTTAAAGCGTGCAAAATCCTCATGTAGATCCCTATGACAAGGAAACGTTGAAAAAAATCTTGAAAACGAATCCGGTCGTACGTCAGGGCCATAGAGGTCAGGGTCCGTATTCTAGAAACAGGGGAGCAATTTTCCCAGGAGAACGAATATTCCGTCTTTCTCAATGATATGCGAATGATAATATAAGTAACAAAGACGGAATATCCGTTCTCCTGGGAACGCTGCTCCCCTGTTTCAAGAATACGGACCCAGGGGCGTTTTAAAAACGTCAATCAAAAACCGAACTTTCGCGACGAACTATTTCCATGATTTCATGAACACAAACGCTTTCGTGAGAAACTCATGACGTGATATTGAACGCAGTTCGACGGAAGCATGGATGCAGCTTCTAGCCAGCGTTTAACCTCATGACGTCACAGACGAACTATGGTTCGTCTTTGGATGAACTACATTCGTCGCGAAAATTCGGTTAAAGTATAGATTTTCCAAAGTCAATTGGAACAAGGTGAACATAAATCATAACTGCGTGGCTGACTAAAGCCAGTGCATTTCTTATGGAAATTTTCAGTGACCAGTCAGCCACCAGTTGGTACCTCGTTCCAATTGAGTTTGGAAATACTTATAACTCTGCTGAGAACGTCCAATGAACATTTATCTCTATTGCAAATGTCACAACTTCAAATATCATATTCTGTTCCAACCCATCAAAAAAACCGTCCCACGAACAGTTTCAGAACCACTCTGTATACGGATTTCGGATTTCACGCAGAATCCTGACGGTGAAATGTAGGTACGGTTCCCTGCTGGGTTTTGGGTTGGAACAAATTTTTTGACGTCGAAAGATTTTTTCGGTAGGCAATTTCTATGAACTAAACAAAGATAGCGCCCCTTGCAAACAACATATAGATGTCCAAAATGGATGTTTCAAAAACGTCTTGAGTCAAACTAGTTTCCAGACTTCCATAGTGACCATAGCTATATAAAATAGAAGTTTTCAATGGTGTTCTTGAAAACGACCAACAGAAACCTTTAAACACTATGACGTGGACCTTAAAAAAAAAAAGTTTGTAAGGCGTTTGCTGTTGTTGTTTTCAGAAACGTCCTACAACACAAGGATCCAGAACTTTTTTTTAGAAGGTTTTTTATGTCGCTTTCAAAAACGTTCTTGAACAAACGTTTTATTTTATTCCTTGGACCCTTGCGTTTTCATTCTCATCAAATTTTCCCGATGGATCCACCATTCTATGCCGGTCATTTGTAATTTTCCATTCACTAAACAAAGATAGCTAACTCATCGGTGAAGTCACCGATTAGAATAAAAACGAGAGGGTCCGACTCGACGCTAAGGACTAGACTTTAGTGCTCTATGCTTTCAGGGATAATATACCAGACATTGTTTCCAAGAGCGGAGTCCACGATTGAAGACTGTTGAAAATTTGCAAAATGCGTTTTTTGAACACAAAAAAAAAACAAGAATAATTTCATAAAACAATCATATATTATTTTTTTTTGGGAAATGGTATAACTAAAAAAAAACAGACACGTGATATTGAAATTTACTGGACATGTTTCGAGCTTGTGCCCATCATCCATCATCAGCGGCGAATGCAAAAACAACAATCAAATAAGAGAAATAATTAAAGTGCATAATATGGAAAATCTATATTTTAACATAAAAATAAAAATATACGAAGTATTTGAAAATGATATCAATGATATCAATCAAATGTCTACAATAATGAAATTTCAGTATTTAATTTGCGATGACACAAATATAAGTTTTTGGCAGAAAGAAGACTGAAGCAATAAGGTGACCTACCTACCTGCAGTAGGTGGGAATGAGGCTGAATATGCCGTTGGTGCTATTTGGGCTCTGCAGGTGGGTACGGGAATGAATTCGTTGGTGCTATTTTAGGCCCTTTAGATGCTGGGTCCGATGATGAGGCTCCTGCTCCTATTTTAGGCTCTGCAGGTGGGTACGAGAAAGAATTTGTTGGCGGTTTTATAGGCCTTTCAGGTGCTTGTTCCGATATTGAGGGCCCAACTTCTATTTTAGGCTCTGCAGGTGGGTACGGGAATGAAGTCACTGGTGCTATTTTAGGCCCTTTAGGTGCTGAGCCCCCTGTTCCTATTTTAGTCTCTGCAGGTGGGTACGGGAATGAAGTGGCTGGTGCTATTTTAGGCCCTTCAGGTGCTTGTTCCGATATTGAGGGCCCTACTTCTATTTTAGGCTCTGCAGGTGGGTACGGGAATGAAGTCGCTGGTGCTATTTTAGGCCCTTTAGGTGCTGAGCCCCCTGCTCCTATTTTAGGCTCTGCAGGTGGGTACGGGAATGAAGTGGCTGGTGCTATTTTAGGCCCTTCAGGTGCTTGTTCCGATATTGAGGGCCCTACTTCTATTTTAGGCTCTGCAGGTGGGTACGGGAATGAAGTCGCTGGTGCTATTTTAGGCCCTTTATGTGCTGAGCCCCCTGCTCCTATTTTAGGCTCTGCAGGTGGGTACGGGAATGAAGTGGCTGGTGCTATTTTAGGCCCTTCAGGTGCTTGTTCCGATATTGAGGGCCCTACTTCTATTTTAGGCTCTGCAGGTGGGTACGGGAATGAAGTCGTTGGTGGTACTTTAGGCTCCGCTGCGGGGTATGGCATCAGCTCAGCCGCAGGATAAGAGAATGGCACTATTGGCGCTGGAGGTATCACAGGCAACGGAGCTGGGTATCGGAAGCCCGGCAGAACTGCTGGATAATCTCCTACAGCAACATTGGAAATAGCTGCTAAAAGTAAAAGCACATTTCCTTTTGTAGTCTAAAAAAAAAAACAATAAGCAAAGTCTCAGAAAAAATATAATGCAGTCTAAAATCGTTGGTAGGTACTTACAATCATTGTCATTGATGTCGATACAAACACTTCAACAATGATTGATTTATTTGTAAGCTTTAGAAATTTATAATTAATATTTAGTGGCGGGGAGCCAAAAAATATTCCGATAATTACATTTGGACGACATTCTTTCTTTTTCGAAATTCCCATTGTTACAAATAACTGATATAGGAAGTGAAAGGGACAATGAGTAGGTATAGTATACATGAGTCTTATGTCAGCTTAGAAAAAAAAATCAAATATCACAACCTTCTAGGTATTACCTACTCCATACCGGATCTTATTTCTAAAAGATTATTTTTATTTTCGATCATCTTAGATAAAATTTTAACATAATTAGTAATTAATTAGTTATAGTTTTCTGAGGAATTTGAGACTACTATAGAAGTTCAATCTGATATCTTCGTACCTACATTTAAAAATTTTACAAATGATCACCTACTGCCATTCAAGAGAATTTTCTCAGTAGTAACCATTGATAGATGTACAATATGCATTGAGTGCAACTTTAGAGAGAATTTTTGAAGCTACAAGAATTTGGTACAAATCAGGAGCCTTTATTTCATTTAGTCTTTGAGCATCCTTTGAAGTTTAGGAACTTTGAAATACCTAGGTACATTCTTTATCAAGTCAAAATTTTTAACTCTCTGAGGCTAACTGACCGTGGTCTACTTGAGCTTTGAGGAATTTGCTTTTAGAGGCCTTTAAGTGAAACCTTGGTGTACTTTCTTCTTCATTTTAAATTTCTAGACCTTTTGAGCTTTATGCAAAAGTTTCTGAAATAAATTTTGAGTTTAGACATTTTTAAGTAAATACATTTTCCTCTATATGTTCCATTAGTCCAGTATAATAATAACTCAATTTAGAATAAGTGTAAGTTAACGATATTCAGCAACTAGGTACCTATGTATTTTTAAAGGCAACACTTTCTATGGAATCAATGTCACAAAGAAATAGAAATTAACACTTTGATTGTAAAATAATTACTTATGACCTGTTTCAGCATTATTTTTTAATTAATCAACATTGACATTCTTCTATGAGCCTATTAGTAAAAATTATTGGGTAAGTTTCTCAATATGCATTTCAAAAATAAAATATAATATCATATTTCAATCTTCCAGATCCGGGACAGCTTCGTGTAAGAACTTTCTGGTAGTAAAAACCAGAAATAAAGCTGCAGGAAGTCGATTACGACTTGTCATTAATAAATCGTTAGAGATTCCTTTGGGGACCTAAAAATATGTAGGTATATAAAATGGTAATTCAATTTTAGGAAATCATTCATTCGTTTTGTGTGCTTCAAAGAAAAACCAATAATGCAACAGGTCAGTAAGTACATTACATTTAGGTTTATTTGATTTTTTTTCTACAAGTATATCCGACATGACAAGCTTCTCTTTTGTAGCAGCTACCTATTTTATATTTTTCAAAAATAGTTAATTTGCACTCCTCGTTTTATTTTCTTATTACTAATATTTTTTTTTTATATTCTATTTTAGTTTCTCGTTCTGACTGTTGCGATCGGCATCTGCACAGCTGGTCTAGTCCCAGAAAAACCCCACAGCGAATACGGGATACCTTTAGAATACCTCAAAAACAACATCCTACCTATTGAACCAGTACCACAAGTCCAAGAAACATATGGTGTACCATTAAACAAGGAAGCAGTTGCTCCTGCTCCAGCTGTCAGTCAATACGAATACATTATTCCTCATGTTAAACCTGTGCCACCGAAAATCCAGGAAGAATATGGTGTACCTCAAAAAGAATATGGTGTTCCTCACGAAGAATATGGTGTTCCTCATGAAGAATATGGTGTTCCATTAGCTAAGGAAGCTCCAGTTGCGGCTCCAGTGATCACTCAATACGAGTATGTCATTCCTAAACGTGTTGAACCAGTCGTACCAAAAATCCATGAAGAATATGGTGTACCTCAAAAAGAATATGGTGTTCCTCATGAAGAATATGGTGTTCCTCATGAAGAATATGGTGTTCCATTAGCTAAAGAAGCTCCAGCTGCGGCTCCAGTGGTCACTCATTACGAATATGTCATTCCTAAGGGTATCGCACCAGCCGCACCAAAAATCCATGAAGAATATGGTGTTCCTCATGAAGAATATGGTGTTCCAATAGTTAAAGAAGCTCCAGCTGCGGCTCCAGTGGTCACTCAGTACGAGTATGTCATTCCTAAGCGTGTTGAACCAGTCGCACCAAAAATCCATGAAAAATATGGTGTTCCTCATGAAGAATATGGTGTTCCATTAGCTAAAGAAGCTCCAGTTGCGGCTCCAGTGGTCACTCAGTACGAATATGTCATTCCTAAGGGTATCGCACCAGCCGCACCAAAAATCCATGAAGAATATGGTGTTCCTCATGATCAATACGGCGTTCCAGAAGAAGTTAAACAGTACCGTATCGAGCAAGCAGTGAAGCCTGTGGAAATCAAATATGAATACAATATTCCTCGTGAAACACCAAAGATTCAAGACGATCCAGTTGCTGAATATGGTGTTCCAAAAATAGCCCCAGTAGTACTAGCTCCAGTAGTACCTCATGCTGTGTATGGAGTACCAGCCCAATAAAAAAACATGAATAAATAAGCTTGATAGGATTTTTTTGAATAATTACTTTATTTAATAAAGGCTATTAATTTCTTGTGTAAATAAATGTATTTAAAAAGGATTTGATTTTTTGACTATCATCAACCGTGCCTTTCCATGAGAGAGCAAAATTAACTTTAAATTTAAAATTTATGTAGGTACCTACAAGGTACCTATTGTTTGCCCAGCGGATCTGAGTCTACGGCAGCAATTCGGATGTAAATGCGCCATATTGCCACGTTTAATTATAAAAAAGTGAAAATTCTAGACATGAAGTATAGTTCATTTGAAAATCCATTTTTTAATAACAAAATATTGATAACAATAATAAAACGCTAAATATTTTAACGTGGTTGTTAGATCTATTCTTATTTCTCCTGATTTCTTCAATTTGATCTATTGTAAAAAATAAACATTTTCTAAATATACCATCAGCTTTTGACAATTTGGCAAGCATCCGGCCTGGATGAACCTGATTGGTGGAGTTTTTGGCAAGATCGCCGTTGCCATGGGAAACCATACGATTGTCAATGAGCCAACGTCACCTTATGTCTCGCTATTGGCCAGGCCTGACGTCATTTTATCCTCCCATCTTGGAATATCAATTTATATTGAAATATCCAGTGGCGGAGGTGTGGTCATTGTCAATTTTCGTGTACGAGTTGCAATACGATAACACTTCCAAAAAGTTCCGCACGCAGCTGGGTATTTTATGAATGAAATCAGCCATTTTTTTTTACAACTGCATTCCCCTCACCGTTGCCCCGTAGACACAGATTCGCTGGGCAGACATTACATAGTAGGTACCTATAATCATTTGGCATTTCCAAATTCAACAACTTTGAAAAATTGCTCCAGTAATTACTGAATACGTTTCCTTTTAGCGTAATAAATAAATCTGATATGTAGGTACCAAAAATCCACGAAGAATATGACGACGTATTTGTATGAACGGATACCTACGCCATCCTCAAACTGGTACCACCAGTCATTTCCAACATTCACGAGGAATATGATTATTCAGAAATTGGAAATATCGGTGTAGATTCTCTAAATATATAGGTACAATATTCCTCATCAGCTTGAGTGTCAGCGAAAAAGTTCAAGAATTCAAGAATATAATTTTTTGATTGTTAAGCAGTTTCGCAGAAAATAATAACTAAAATCTTCAAAATAGTACGACTATGGTAGTTCCATGTTTTTCAAATTCATCCTTATGATTTTCTTAGAATACGACGATCTATGCTACCTCTTGTTGAGTATGTCGTGACAAAAATTTATAAAGACCTTGGCCTACCCCATAAAGAATATATTGTCAATTTTTGGTACATATTAAAAAAAATTAAATATTTACTTTATTGACGTTAATATTAAAATAGCTTCATAGTTCATTTTCTTTTAATTATTGCATCAAAACCTTGACATTGTTGAAAACAAAACAACCAAAATTATGACACCCTTTAAGGAGTACCATTAGCCAATAACGTCACGCCATAATGGGTACCATCGAAGAAGCACTTCTGCCGATGGTCTAGAAACCTTAAAACCCACGGTACCATAACTGTGTGGCCATTGTTTGGAAATTGGGTACTTTAGGGCATAAAAAAAACTTGGTGTTTTGATAGGTTTTCGGAGATTAAAAATCGGAAAATGACGCAATAAACTTTTTAACACTCTCATGCCGTAGGAATCCTCATTAATAATAACCTTTTCTTTGCTAATGGCCCGCTATAGATTACATTGAAGCTTTAACCTTATTCTTTGATGGTATTATATTATCATAAAGAGAGGCGTGATCTTAGATGAAGAGTTAATTATTCACTTAAGGATGTTCTTCCCTATCATAAATATTCGATAGAAAATTATATTTAATGGCGTTTCCGATTGGTAGATTCAGTGCGCACTGAGTGTATTTGCATCTTTTTAAGCGACCTGTTGGAGAAAAAGACAGAAATAGAAAAAAATGCACTAGTTCTGCACTAGATCTACCAATCGGAAACGCCATTAGTGAAATCCCGGTTTTGCAATACTTTGACGTAATCGTAACTATATAAACACCTCTGGCCCGCTTTTTGAACTACAGAGCACACTTTCAATACGTTTTCACGTACTTTTGCAAGGGATTAACTCTGCTTTATTCAAATAGGGCATGATGACGTTTGAATTTTTTTATTAATTCGATACAAGTAATCCTTTAGTTTTGTAAATCAGATTATGAATAAATTTTTCATTGGTGCTCAAATTATAAAATATTCATTACGTTTACCTGTGTAATATTAAAAATCAAGAGCCCGGTTGGATAGTGGATAGACGCCCACTAAGAATGAAAAATGAGCGAAGAATCTGTATGATTAAAATTATTAATATGCAAATTAAAACATGTTGTTTCATCAGTCAGTAGGTGTGTTTACCCTTTAAGCTAGTAATTCAATTTTATTTTTTATGTGTCTGAAACCGACAATAATAATTACATTGAAACTTTAAAAACATGATGATGATACCTATTTTCACAAACCTGAAGACGAAAAAATACGAACTCGTTCATGCAACTTTTCATAAACCCGAAAACTTTGTATGAATAAGTCATCAAGTTGAGATTAATTAGAGTTGTTATTCAATAATCTAACTCAACTAAAAGTAACGACACCCTGAATATAGGGTTGTACCTCAGAGGAATAAAAAACTATAGAGTGAGCATACCAATCATAAATCCCTTATTGTTTGTATGCCATTGACAGAGCCCATTCTAAGCCGAAATTTCCTTAAATTTAGGGAAAAATGTATTTTTTTTAAAGGATTTCAACGCCGCTTTGTTAGAAAGCTTTCCACCTGCTTCACCCCACCTGAGTGATCATAGGCGTGCGGAAGGAAGGTTAAATGGTGAAAATATTTCTATTTAGTGACAAAAATTAAGCAAATTAAAAAAAAAATTCTGCTTCATTAGCAGAAACATGAAAACAAAACAGATTCTAGGGAACTTTTGATCAATAAATCTTTTTGATACAGATCTTAGGAATTAGGTCTACTATCTAAAATGAAATAAATACAGCAGTGTTAGATCAATCAAATTCATGTTACATTATAAAATAATACAAAAAAGGCTCCCTACGTCTGGTTCTGAGACTACATTCTTCAATATTTGTACCTCAGTTTCTGAAATTGTTGAGGTAGTTGATGAGGACTAAGAGAGCACTGTCAGACATTTGGAAGTACTCGGAGCATCAAAAATTCTGAAAAGAAAAAATTATAATGGAGCAATCCCTTGTTTTAAAAAGTAGGTAGGCGCATATATGATTACCACTGACTCTTATTTATCTCAAAACCGAAAGAAATCCTATGTAGCATCCTATACATAGATGAAAAATACGAACCCTCCAGAAACAACTTTCTTGTCAAACACATGACTCTCCCGATTAACGATTTCAACCACAGGCTTGGAGGAACATCAGGATACATGGGGTCCTTGGAATCTAAAATGATTTAATAAGTGTTTCTGCCCTACCTGCCAAATATTGAATTTTGAGCTTGGAAACTGAACTAAGTAGTTAAAATCACATAACCTTCTTAATCAGGAGAATATTCTGTATCTTCTTTTTGGATTATAAAATCATTCCAATTCATTTTTTGTAGTCTGCATAATATACCTAAGCAATAATTCAATATTTTTTGTTATCACAAACCAACATCTACTCACACTACTTCTGTTTTTGGAGGAGACTGGAGACTCAGTGACTGAAGAGTCTGAGCTGAGGTCTGAAATGGAAATAAATGTAGCTAATATGTAGAAATTATATCAAATAATAAATAACCAACTTACTTCGAAGTATTGAAAACATTGGAAACAGGTGAAAGATCCGAACCAGATTTCAAATATCTAAATCCATTAGTCCTAGTGCATATATCATTGAGGTTAAAATGATCTGAGCAAACATCAGCGGTTTTGGGTAGTCACTTATTTTCTAATCCTAGAAGGCAAATCCATATAAGCGCCTGCGCTCTGGATTTGTTGGAATCCTACAAAGACGCATATCTTTAATCAAGCATAAGGATTATTATTATTCTGCTTGGATTTTTCCTATAGAAGTTCATAGAAAAAATTATCAATAGTAATATAACTAGTGCAATGGAAATTATTGATAATTTTTGGGAAATTTGCCCGAATGCATTTTTAGTTGAAAAAGAGAACTCGTGCACGTAGTGCACGAGTGCCTTTTTCAGTTAAAAACGCATGAGTGCAAATTTGTCGAAAATTATAAATATATTTCCATTGCACGAGTTGTATTTAATGAGAGAATTTCATAAATCAAAAATTTAATTTTTTTGTCAAAAAATGTCAAAACACCAGTTTTTGCACCAGTTAGTATGCAATTATCTGATAATTTGCACTAGTGCAAATTATCGCGTAATTTCAATCTGATTGGTTCAAATCAACAATCAAAACATGTCAATTTATTGTTGGAATACCAGTTTTGACAGATGTATGAAATTCTCAAAATTAACAACTGGTAACTCAAAGATAACAAGCTTCAAAAAATACATTATACCTTTCAGCAATGTAATAGGTAGGTATGTTTTCATTTATCTCATCAATCCAAATAATTTCCTCAATCTTGGAACAAATTTGATATTTTTCTGGCGAAGTACATTATGTCCTATTCTACGCCACTGCTTTGCTATCATAATATAACTCCCTACTTACCTATGAAATGAAATTTCCGGGTTCAAATAATCCAATTTTTCACACATTTGACACTGTCTAACCATATTGCTATATAATATTAGTCTTAAAACACACAAATAATTCACTTTCCAAAGATAAAATATCACGAATGAAACGATTTCACGATGCTTTCTAACAAAAGGCAATAAGGCACAATCAAACTGACGTTAACTGTCATCTTTGACGCCGTTTTACTATGCGATGTTGTCACGTTGAAAAATAAATAAGAATAGGTACTTGAATAATAATATTTTCTTAGCTCCTTTTTTACTAAAACAAACAACTTGAAATTATCAAAAATCTGCATTGAGGAGTTTTTCTAGTTACTCAGTTTATTTGCACTTTTATCAAATTTAAAAAGGCATTTTTTCCCTAATTATTCGACGAGAAGTCCAATAAAGGTTTTTTCCAAAATATAATCGGCAACATGGTGATTCGTCACTGGCACATCGTCAAAATCTAAATAACGGCCTCTATTGTTTTTTATTCCTCTGAGGGTTGTACGTTTGAAATGGTGGCGTGTACCCAGGGGTACCAATGGGACGCTACCAGGGTGTCTATTCTCGAAACCGGAGAACAGCGTTCTCATGAGAATGGAGGTTCAGTCTTAGTCGCCCATATTCATATTTCCATAACACTGACAAAGATAGACCCATCTTGTCTCTTTTCACTTTACTTTCTTTATAGCATGTGCGACAACAAAAACGTATGTCTTTCACATTTCTAGGGCGGGTTTCTTAATTGTGATTGGTTTCCATATTTTATTGCCTATTATGCCAAACTATTTTGTCTCTACTATACCTACTTACACAATTTCCTACAAAATTTATAAGTAACTATAGAATTAACAAGCAGATTTGAAAGTTTCCGCCATCAATACGATGAAGTGCGAATAGTGCTTTTTCCAACATATAAACAAAATGTAAAATCTGTTTTTTTTTAAAGATAATTCCCCAAGTCAGAAATTTAGTAACTATGTTGGCAACACAAGTCTTTTCTACATAAAAAATTTGAAAGCATTGACAATTTTACATTGTATTGCCAACATAATGTCATTTTGACTTTTATCTTTAAAAAAAAACAGACTTATGTTTTTTTTTAGCGTAATAGCATACGCCGGGTATCCACTAGTTTATTATAAAGTAAAGACTCTGACACTAAGTACTAAGTCTACCTATCGTATAGCAACATTTAAATTTTCTTTCCATTTGTGTTACTAACTAATTAATTGTTTGTTTCAGTTATCAGTGCAAGTCATTAGTCTATCATGCTTTTTGTTTAAAGATAAAATATATTCCTTTATATTAAAGACATACGTAATTCATTGTTTGTCTTTTATATCCAATAAAGCTTTTTGACTGTGCCTCGCAGTCATTCATTTCTTGTTCAAAATTTAGAATTGTTCTTTAGTAGTAGAATTTTGTGCTTAGGCTTTGGCTGGTAGATAACGTTCAATTTTATACAATTTGTTTTGTTTGGTCACCTATAGGTAAGGAATGACAAAAAGTAACCCAGAAATTCAGGCTCAATAAAATAATAGGTACCTACCTACTTACTTTAACATAACTAACCCAGTGAAGCAAGGTATTCATTTCCAAGATCCATTATAAGTTAAAAAGCCATTAGGGCATGATTTAGTTGTTGATGTATCATCTATTCTCAAAAAATGTGACACCATTAATTCTTCAATAATTTCCACCAAAGAAGTATAAATTTTGTGTTGAACCAGATGGATTTCGAAATAGTATCAAGGGCTACTTGATAAAATTTGCACTTTATCTAGTCTAATTTTTGCTTCACTGGTTCAAGGCAACACCCATGGTCAGAGCGTTTCCTTTATTAATATTTCCAAGATATTTCCTACTTCAAAAGAATATTTCCTAGTTTTTAAGACATTACTTGTTTGTGATGGTTAATTGCTACATTTTGCAATTTATAGGTTCATCAGTTAATAAATATAGGTGAAAACGTTTCACCTCTTTACAAACCATAACGCAAAAATACGTTACATCATTTTATTAAATTTTTTTTTCAGCCATGGGTCTCACTCTCATACTCGTTGCTTGCCTTCTTTTCCCTGGAGCGACTCTCTCTTCGAGAATCCTCATCTACATTCCTTTGCCGTTCTACAGTCACCAAGCAGCTTACAGACCTTTGTTTAGGGAATTAGCAGACAGAGGTCATCATCTAACTTTACTCACTTTAAACCCTATGCAACACCATGAGAACATTACTCAAATCGACTTAAGCGTGGTCTATAGGATTTTGGAAAAGGAAGGTTTTTATGAAATGCTGAAATCCGGAGAGGGAATTGAACTTGTATTGAAGCTTTTTGATATGATGCCGCTGATTGCTGATATTGAATTGAGTCAGCCAGGAATGAAGGAATTTGTTGAGGGTAGTGGGCATTTTGATTTGGTTATAACTGAGTATTATGCCAGTATAGGAGCTGCTTTTGCTTATAAATACAATTGTCCTTTAATAGGTAAGTAAGTTTAAGTTTTGAAATACGTAAACTTAATCTTTTATTAGGTATAATGTCAATGGATGCTCATCAAAACGTTCATAACGCCGTTGGAAATCCCACCCATCCAATACTGTATCCTCATTTTGATTTGGCTTACACTGGTAAGCTCAATTTCAAGCAAAGATTTATGAGCATAGCCGTAAACTTCATTTGGCAATTTTATTTAAATAAAATTAATAAAGAGCTTGACAGAGTCGTCATCAAAAAGTATTTCGGTGAAAATATGCCTCCACTAAAAGAGTTAGAGAAGAAAGTCGGTATGATTTTCATAAATTCGAATCCAGTGTTTCACGGTGTGAGGCCTTTGACTGTTCGCACTGTTAATGTTGGTGGTGGGTTGCACATTGAGGCCCAGCCAACACCCTTACCAGAAGTAATAGTCAAATTAACTGTATACATACCTTTGAGTTGATTAAGTAATTTACTTTCTAGGATATAAAAACTTATTTGGATGAAGCGTCACAAGGTGTAATATACTTCAGCTTGGGCAGCACAGTTAAGAGTTCTCAGTTATCCTCGAAACTAAAATCAGTGCTAGTCAATACATTAAGTCAATTGCCTTTTAAAGTTTTATGGAAGTATGAAGATGAATCACAGCAGGAGATTGTCAAAAATATTCTCACCAGGAGTTGGTTGCCTCAGCAGGCCGTCCTTCGACATCCTAATGTAAAATTGTTCATTACTCAGGGTGGTTTGCAGAGTTTGGAGGAGGCCTTGTTCGTTGGAGTTCCAGTTTTAGTGATGCCGTTTTTCGGCGATCAGGTTTTGAATGCTAGAAAAGTAGTTGAGTATGGTTTAGGCTTGTCATTGAATCCTAGCAGTTTAGAAGAAGCAGAGCTTAGAAGTACTATTATGGAAATTATTACAACTGATAGGTAGGTATTCATTTATGCATGTTCTGTAAATAAATAAATATGATTCCAGCTACAAAAATTCTGCTCAACGACTGGCCAAACAAGTATCCGACCAACCGATGTCAGGTGTGGAAAAAGCCGCTTGGTGGACCGAATATGTCCTGAGACATCCGGATCTGGAACTATTGAGAAGCGATAAGTCTGATTTGCCTTTGTATCAGTATTATTTCTTGGACATTTTATGTGTTTGTTTTTTGGTTATTTTAATTTTTATCTATTTAGTTAAATTTGTTATTGGTAAGTTGCTTAACAGTTTGTTTATTATTTTAGAATTTATCGTGTCAGTGAATAAATTGGTATTTACATTTTGTTCTGAAAGCATTAAGAGGAAGGTTGAATGAATTTGGATTATAGTTAAATGAGACAATTTTCTCCCTCAGAAGTACCTACATGTAGGTATAGCAACTTAAGTTAGCCTAATAATGAAATTATTATTAAACACTGGATTTATAGTCAATTTGTCTTTTTTTTCCGACCGGCGACTTTGAACATTTTAAAATGTTCCCTTACACTCTGTTTTGTGGAAGTAGGTAAACAATTTTGAGAATTTCACATCAACATTTATTTTATTTTAGAAAAAAAGGTGTAATTTGGAAAAAGTCATAAATTAAATATTCTATTCTCGCTGAACAACCTGTCTGTGCGAAAGTGCGAGTTTCGAGTGAACACCTCCGCCGGTGGTAATGCCGGACGACAAGACTTTTTGGATCAATACCCAATCGTTTGATTCGGTAGCACACAAACTTTCACTAACGGTCACTTGATTTCAGTGTTCGCGGTTTTAATCGTTACTGTCCGCGTTATGCCATCCTTTCCCGGATGTGTGGAAACAATTCTTCCCAATTGCCACTTGAGTGGAGGCAGCGCATCATCCTTCACTAAAACCATAACACCAGGGTCTAATAACTGGTCAACATTTTCTTTCCACTTCACACGATTTTGAAGCGTGGATATGTACTCCTTAGTCGATCTGGACCAGAAGTGCTGAGAAAGTAGATGTGTTCTCTGGAACCTTGACAATCGTCCTTCTTTAACATCCATAAAGTTGTAGTCTGGTATGCCAGTTAGAGATTCGCCAATTAGCAGGTGTGCTGGAGTCAGAGAATTCAAGTCACTGGGGTGGTGGGAATGAGGATAAAGTGGTCTAGAGTTGAGGCAAGCCTCTATTTGATATAGGACGGTACAAGACTCCTCATATGTCAGAGAAGCGTCGCCTATTACAAATTTCATATGAAATTTAACAGATTTGACGCGTGACTCCCAAATATAACCAAAGTGCAATAGGGGTGCGTGGCGGAATAAAACTCCACTGAATACCATCATTAGATACAGCATCTGTAATAGCGTTATTGTCGTCATCTAATAATCTTCGCAGCTCATTATTTGCACCTACAAAGGTAGTGCCATTGTCGGAGAAAATTTGTGAACATTTTCCACGTCTAGACATGAAACGGCGCAAGGCTGCTAGGAAGCATTCAGTTGTAAGGTCACTCACCACTTCTAAATGAATTGTCTTACTGGCCAAACAAATAAAAAGTGAAATGTAAGCTTTAGTGTTTTTAAAATTACGTCCCTTTCTGTCACGGAGTAAGAACGAACCGCCGTAATCAACACCAGATATTGGAAAGGGTCTGGAGTGACGCGTTCACTGGGAAGATTGCCCATTAGGTATTTTTCTGGTTTATTTCGGAATCTGAAGCCACGCACACAATCCTTTTCACCAAATTTCGACCGGAGATTGGCCAGTAACGTTCTCTCAAAGACGCAAGAAGAGCTTGTGGACCTGCATGTATAAGTCAAAGGTGTTCATTTTTAATAAATAAAGAAGTGAGATGATGTTGGGGAGGAAGTATAATCGGATGATTTTTACCACCGACTCGCATCAGTTTTTCATTGTCTATGAATGGGTTTAGGGACAAAAGTTTACTATTAGAGTGTATTCTTTTTGCATTCAATAACGTATTGTATTTAAATGGAAACGATTGTCGCTGTACAATTCTGATTAGACAATTCAATGAAAGGTCCAATTCCTGAGTGATCAATGTGTCTGATTGACACGAGGAGCAATTGTGGATGAATCGAAGCACAAAGGCAAATAACCTTTTAAGTTTTTTCAAAGAAGAACATTTGTTTATTAATTCAAAATCATTAGATACAATTACTGCATGCAGTGATGTAGTGCTATTGCAGGTTTCTGGAAGCTCAGTAAGCTCAATTGTTTCTGTTTCTGAAGTAGGTATGGGGGCCATTCATATTCTTGAAGCCTTAGCCATGTAGGTACGTGAAACCAAAAATCAGAATTTATTAATGTTGATGGGTTTACACCTCGAGAAAGCATATCAGCTGGGTTTTCTAATGTGTTTATGTATTTCCATGAACCATATTTGGATAGCGTTTGAATCTGGGATACCCTATTAGCTACAAATGTTTTGAGTAGACGTGGAGATGTGTTGATCCAGGAGATAGTTACTGTAGAATCACACAATAGGTTACTAGATTAAAATTAACAGGAAATAAAGGAATCATTTTATCAGCCAATTCTGCAAGTAAGAGAGTTCCGCCTAAGTTCAAGCCTTGGAATTGTAATCTGCTTTATCGGTGCAACACGCGTTTTGGAACAACAAAGGTTTGAACTATAATTACCAAAAGAGTCTGAACAACGTATATAGATGCATGCTCCGTAAGCGAATTGCGATGCATCACAGAATCCATGTAACTGGATGGAAATGGATATTTGTCTAGAAATTTGGAGGTCATTGATTATTGGAAGTTCTGAGCGATATTTGCTCCAAAGAGTTTATGGGAATAGACTCATCCCACGAAATTTGTAATTTCCAGAATACTTGTAAAATAAGTTTGGCTGTACCTAATTGTTACCGGGGCAAGAAGTGCCAACGGGTCGAATATCTGGGAGGAAAAAGATAGAATATGGCGTTTTGTGATTTTACTATTGAATAGAATATTGTAGGAAGTCATTTAGGGAGTTCCAGAGTAGTCCTAAAGTTATGTTGTGATCTTCTTGACCAATTTTAAGTAGGTATGTTAGATTTAGAATCACGTATTGACTCCTGATTGGATTTCCATTTCCTTGAGAGAAACCCATATTTGATAAGAAGCTGTGAGATGTCGTTTTTAATTTGAATTAGTTCTTCCAGAGTATCGTAACCAGTGAGGAGGTCGTCCACATAAAAATCATTTAGGATTGTCGAGGCAAGTTTGGAATTTTCATTCATATGGCGATAAGCTACTTCGTGGAGAGCTCTGATTGCTAAAAATGAAGTTGAAGCAGTGCCATATGTAATGGTATTTAAGGTAGGTATAAATGGAAATGTCCTCATTAGTGGAGAATCTCCAAAGAATTTTCTGCAAATGACGTTGATCCTGTTCGACAAAAACTTGTCTGTAAATTTTTGTTATGTCAGTGCTCGAAATAAAATTATGTTTGCGAAAACGTAATAGAATATTCAACAAATTATCCTGAATTGTCGGCCCAACAGTCATTATGTCATTTAGGGAATATCCAGATGTAGATTTAGCAGACCCATCGAAAACTACCCTTAATTTTGTTGTTGTCGACGAATCTTTTAAAACACAGTGATGGGGTAAGAAGAAACCTGACTTGTCGTTCTGCGATTATCAGAAAGAGACATGTGTTTGACATGAATATATTCCTCCATGAACACATGGTATTGTTGTTTCATGTCTGAGTTTTTGTCAAGTTTTCTCCCAAGAGAAAATAGACGATTACGAGCAGTGTTTTCATATTCTCCCAAAACATGTATAGATGCTTTCAAAGGACTTGCAACGATAAGATTGCCTTCTTTACTTTGTGAAACATGCTGTTTGAAGTGAGTTTCACAATTTGTTTCTTCTTCAGAAAGAAATTTGGTTTTCGGCCACTCTTCAATCTCCCAGAATTTAAAAAGTTGATTCTGAATAATATCAACATTGGCTGAGAAGAGACAATGTACTGTTCTATTTTGAGGACTGACGATGATCCAGCCAAGTTTGGTCTTATGTAGGGTTTGCATATTTTTTCCAAGTTTGATCTGACCAATGCTTAGAAGATCCCAAAATGTATCAGCACCTATGCGAAGATCAACTGGAACAGGAATTTCAAATCTTGGGTCGGCCTGTGTTATGCCGATAGGAATGTTCAATAAAGAAGTGTCAAGATTTGTGTAGGGTAAATTTCCAGCAATTTAAGGTAAAACTAAGCAAGAAATTCGTCTCTCAAAATTATTAATAACTGATTTGAATCTTATCTGAAGTAAAGAATTCAAATTGTGATTTAAATTATTAATCGCAGAAACTGTAATGTTAATGTTCTCTTTGGGTAATTTCAATTTTCATTGCTAAGTCTCTGTGAAATGAAATTAGACTGACTTCCATTGTCGAGTGTAGGACTCTGCAGTCATGTTATTTACCACTCTTATCGAAGACCTTTACAATGGCTGTGGACAAAAAATGTGGTTTAATAGGTGAATCAGTTGGAAAATTAATATGACATGATAGTGAGCTGTCTTGTGAGACTTGTATTTTCTGAGCCTGGGTGAGGTTGACATTGGAAGAAGTTGAAGGTTGTGTATTTTTGTTGTTTGGTAAATCATTTTCAAAGTGTAATAATGTGTGGTGAATTTGAAAACATTTTCTACAACCCTTTGATCTGCATTCCTTAATGAGATGATTATTACTAAGACAAATGATGCACAAGCGTAATTCTTTAGCCTTGCTCAGCCTAAAAAAAAAAGAGTGAGTTTAGTAAAATCAGGGCAATTATAGATTGTATGTTGCCTATTGCAGAGAAAACATTTAGTTTGTGGTGTTGTTAAGAAAGTCTTAGAGATATGAGGTTTGATAGGCTTGGTTTTTTCATTATTGGAATTTGAAGCCATTGACTCGAGAATCGGACACCTATCCTTAAGAAAGTCTAGCAAATAATCCATATTTGCTAACTGACTGGTCCTTCCTCTTGATTCCCAGGCACGGAGTGTGGCATTATCAAATTTAGTTGTAGTGAGATATATAACCAGATCATCCCAATGTTCAGTTGGACACCCAAGAACCTTTAAAGAGTGCAAATGTTTTAGTGTTTCGTCTAAAATTTTTCTGAGACCAAGATAGGTCTCTTTAGGAAGGGAGGGAATATTAAAAAGTGGTTTAATGTGGTTATAAACTAACAGTGCTTTGTTTTCATATCGTTCAATAAGAAGTTGCCAGGCCATGTCATAATTAGTGTCACAAATCTATAATGATTCAATAGTATCTGCAGTAGTTCCTTGTAATGATAGGCGCAAATAATATAATGAAACTTTTGTGCTTTGGAAATACTGGTGCTTTGATGGATAATTGAATTAAAACTGTCATGAAAGAAAAGCCATTGATCAAAAGATCCATCAAATGTTGGTAAATTAAATGGAGGTAATTGGACATTAGAAATTTTTACTGTTCCTGAAAAGTGAATAATACTGCCTGATGCATTATCCTGACAACCAACTGTCTCATGAGCATCCAAAAATGCTTTAACTTCAGAGGTGATAGAGTAAAATTCATCCTCAAATTTTTCGTCGTTCAACTGCATGTATAGTTTCATAATTAATTAGAGGTGGGCATTTTACCACCCAGGAAGCTGGCCTTCTTTGGGAGAAGCCTACAAATCTTGCACACCAACTAGCAGTAGAGTCACGCACAAAATATCTGGAAAGGTAGCAATGCTTGAGAGGCTGGAACAAGCTGTAACGACTCCAAATGCAATCTACAATCTGATTGCGAAAAAAACTCGCGTGAAATTTATTACTTTCTACATTCGTAATGTAATATACTATTATTATACAGCACACACATTCTGATTTTTTAATATTATGAATTTTTCAGATCGATCTGCCAGAGTGACGAACCGACGAGTGTTTTGAATCTGAAAAATTAGGATTATAAATTTATATCGCATGTTTTTTCAAATATAGAAGCTCCTACAGCCGGAATTCAGATTCTAATTAATTGTCTATTTCAGTTTTGCAAAGTACATGGGAAGACCAGACCGGTTGTTGTTAGTGTTAACAGTTATGATGTGTGATACAGAAAATGTCATTTTACGCGGAGAAACTTGTCCTTGTACTTATATGGGACACTTCACACTCCCTTGAGTAGGTACCACGACAGGGAAAAAAAGGCTTAGCATGGCTGGAGATGAATAAAGTTTTAATTTAAGATTGGGATATTATATTGAATGACGGTAGTAATCAAATAATCTATCAGGATACTGCCCCTGCCGTAATTTACTGGAAGTCATGTGGTACTGTCTCTCCCTTATTCTGTTCAAATTAATAGGGTGAACCCTTCGACGATAGAGAATCCAATATTTCATATTTCCGTTTGCGCTAAAAGTATTGCGAAAAGTGTATCAATTGGTTTTCCATATATCTGTTACTGTAAATGCCCGAAATTCGGTAAAACCTAGGATAAGCGCGCTAAACCTAGGATTTACCAAAAGCAAGTGGTAAAAGCCCGAAAACTAGGTATTTTGCTTTCATTTCGGACTTTTACCGGACACAAACAGTAAATCTTAGGATTTACCACACCGCATTGGTAAAAGTACGAATACCTGATACGTTAAAGAAATCGATATCGTGAAACGATAATCGTTAAGAAAATTAAGAAAATTTCTTGTGTCCTGGAGATTTTCCATCTCAGGAAATTGGCGTAAGAAGTGCAGTGCGAAAATTGTCGTTATGTAGTTGCCAATGATTTAAGAAATGCAATTGTATTCGAAAATGTTTTACCAAAAGATGTTCATTCAGATCCTCTAAATACACTGCAATTCTAAATGCCATGGAAGTTTGCCCTGTACCAATAAATAAATATTTCTATTAGTGGACATTTTAATCCATTTATTTCATTTAAAAAATGGTTTTGACATTTAAGTACCTATAGTTTTTCGAAAGTCAATTGGAACAAGGTGAACATAACTCATAACTGGTGGCTGACTAAAGGCAGTGCATTTCTTATGGAAATATCCAGTGACCAGTCAGCTACCAGTTGGTATCTTGTTTTAACTGAGTTTGAAAATACTATACCTATACTTTTTGCAATATTAGATTTGTTCGGACATATATGAACAAATGCGCAAGCGCAGTTCAATTCAGAACTAATTCTGAACCAAGTCCGAACAAACCTATTATTAGTACTTGAATTATTGTTTTTTTTTTTTTTAATATCTCGTTTAAGGCGACTATGATTTCTGTTTAGATTTAAGAATATTAAAACAAAAAGTGTTTCGGTGTGACTTTTTGTTTCATTTATAAAGTATCTTATTTTTAAACATTGAAATTTTAACGATTATCGTTTCACGATATCGATTTCTGTAATGTATCAGTGGTATTCGTACTTTTACCAATGCGTTATGGTAAATCCTAAGATTTACTGTTTGTGTCCGGTAAAAGTCCGAAATGGAAGTAAAATAACTAGTTTTCGGGCTTTTACCACTTGCTTCTGGTAAATCCTAGGTTTAGCGCGCTTATCCTAGGTTTTACCGAATTTCGGGCATTTACAGTACCTAACATATCGACCGCGCTCAAAACACGTTGTCACCAATCGCAAAAAACGCGAATACTGCTGGGGTCAAATCTTTATCTATTATTATTATTATTTTTATTTATCACTTAATCAACATTTGGATTAGTATTCAGCAGCAGAATTTTGCGCTTTGGCTCTGGCTGGTAACGTTGTATTCCATAAAACGTGTTTGTCATTCTAGTGTGTCTATAGGGCCGTAGGGCATAGTTTGTGTTGTGAAAATTGTTTTTTTTTATGTCTACATAATATAAATTCCGTCCCATTCTGTCTAAGTTTCCCATTCTGTATGTATAATGTGTGACAGTAATATTAATAGTACCTAATAGCAAAGTCTGTAATAACTTTAACAGATTCCATGGTTTTTTAACAAACATCTTGAAAAAGTCGAAACGTTGGCAATTTTCAAATAAAACTTAGAGTTTTACTGGTCCTAAACCTCATTTTCAATAAACTATACATTATTAATATAACTTTTCTTTTTCAGCCATGGATCTCACTCTCGTCCTTGTTGCCTTTCTACTCTTCCCTCAAGCGACCCTCTCTTCGAGAATCCTCATCTACATTCCTTTGCCGTTCTACAGTCACCAAGCAGCTTACAGACCTTTGTTTAGGGAATTAGCAGACAGAGGTCATCATCTAACTTTACTCACTTTAAACCCTATGGAGCACCATGAAAACATTACTCAAATCGACTTAAGCGTTGTCTATAAGATTTTGGAGAAGGAAGGTTTTTATGAAATGCTGAAATCCGGAGAGGGAATTGAACTTGTATTGAAAATTGTGAATGTGATGCCGCTGATTGTTGATAGTGAATTGAATCAGCCAGAAGTGAGGAAGTTATTTCAGGATAGTGGCCATTTTGATTTGGTTATAACTGAATATTATGCTACTATAGGGGCTGCTTTTGCTTATAAATACAATTGCTCTTTAATAGGTAAGTTTAAGTTATGAAATAATTTAATTTGACTGAATCTTTTATTTTATTAGGTATAATGTCAATGGATGCTAACCAAGACATCCATAACAAAGTTGGAAATCCCACCCATCCAATACTGTATCCTCATTTCGATTTGGGGTACACTGGTAAGCTCAATTTAAAGCAAAGATTCATGAGCATAGCCGTTCACTTCATTTGGCAATTTAATATTTATAAACTTAATAAAGAGCTTGACAGAGTCGTTATCAAAAAGTATTTTGGTGAAGATATGCCTCCACTACAAGAGTTAGGGAAGAGAGTCGATATGATTTTCATTAATTCGAATCCAGTGTTTCACAGTGTGAGGCCTTTGACTGTTCGCACTATTAATGTTGGTGGTGGGTTGCACATCGAGACCCAGCCAAAACCCTTACCAGACGTAATAGTCAAATTAAATATATACCTACCTTTTTGTTGATTAATTTACTTTCTAGGATATCAGAACTTATTTGGATGAAGCGCCACAAGGTGTGATATACTTCAGCTTGGGCAGCTCAATTAACAGTTCTCAGTTATCACCGAAACTTAAATCAGTGCTAATCAACACACTGAGTCAACTACCTTTCAGAGTTTTATGGAAATATGAAAATGGGTCACAGCAGGAAATTGCAAAAAATATTTTCACCAGGAGTTGGTTGCCTCAGCAGGCCGTTCTTCGGCATCCCAATGTAAAATTGTTCATTACTCAAGGTGGTTTGCAGAGTTTGGAAGAGGCTTTGTTCGTTGGAATTCCAGTTTTAGTGATGCCGTTTTTCGGTGATCAGGTTCTGAATGCTAGAAAAGTAGTTGAGTTTGGTTTAGGCTTGTCATTGAATCCTAGCAGTTTAGAAGAAGCAGAGCTTAGAAGTACTATTATGGAA
This sequence comes from Ceutorhynchus assimilis, assembly GCA_917834065.1. Lineage (NCBI taxonomy): Eukaryota > Metazoa > Arthropoda > Insecta > Coleoptera > Curculionidae > Ceutorhynchus > Ceutorhynchus assimilis. The sequence goes on along the minus strand of OU892280.1, from coordinate 14,355,118 downwards.
CTTATTACAACTGATAGGTCGGTATTCTTTTGTGCATGTTCTGTAAATAAATAAATTAATTTCCAGCTACAAAAATTCTGCTCTACGACTGGCCAAACAAATATCCGACCAACCGATGTCAGGTGTGGAAAAAGCAGCTTGGTGGACCGAATACGTCCTGAGACATCCGGATCTGCAACTACTAAGATGCGATAAGTCTGAATTGCCTTTGTATCAGTATTATTTCTTGGACATTGTATTTGTTACTATGTTGTTTATTTTAATTTTCACTTGTTTAGTTAAATTTGTTATTGGTAAGTTGTTTCACTGTTTGAGTATTATTTCTGGATTTATCGTGTCAAAAACTAAATTAGTTTTTCTATTTTATTCTGTGAGAATTAAGAGGAAGGTTAATTGAATAGGGGTTATAGTTAGATGAAACGACTTTCTCCTCCAACAGTAGATGTAGGCACTTATTTAAGTTTGGCCTAATAAGATTATTAGTAAATACTGATTTTATACTGAATTTGTCTTTTTTTTTTCATTATTTACCCTCAATCTTTTGCCGACCGTCGACTTGAGAACATTTTGAAATGTTCCCTTAAACTCCTCTTATTTATTCTGTTGAATATCCCCTTTCTTGTAAATTTTGAATCGTCACTCATTATCGATAGAAAAACTTGCATCGCACGTAAAATAATACCTTATTTGGAGAAACTTCTCGCCTTAATACCTGCTAACTTCCTTGTAGTCGTGCTTCGTGCTTCTGATGTTCTTTCAATATTCTTTGTATCGAAAATCTCATGATCCCTAAATCACTTGATGCACATCCTATTGAAGCATTGGGATAAAGAACGCTTTAACCTTATTTTATTATAGTCTCTGTATTGTCTGACATTGGTAAAACTCGGTTTTGTTCTCCCAATGCTGATTCAAAGTTTGTGAAATTTCTTTGGGATCCTTCAAGAACTTGTGTCAGTTTATTTCAGGAAGTTACGGAAATCCTTCATTACAAGCAGGAGCAATATTTTACACAGGGTGAAACAGGCCAAAGAATTTTTTTGGTAAAGTATTAAATAATCCATTAACGTTTCAACCATAAGGTGAAATATCGCCATTTTCCTAACAATCAAATTTGGATCATAAAGTATGAAATTTTTATAAATATATCAAGAATGGTTTGCTATAGGCTTAGGTGTAGTCTTTCGTATCATAATAATATGTTTATATTTGTATATCTATATATCTTACTAAACCAAATTATGTAGGTTTTTAAGAACTTAATTTGAACCAATAAAAGTCAATCATAATAATATACTATAGGTATATGGCGATTAAATTAATTGATCAATAAATTATTCAAGCTTTTATTAATTTTCAGAAAAAAAATTGTGTAAGAAAAATGTATTGGTATTGCTTCACTTTTACAATTGTTAGCAATTATCACTTCATCATGACTCATTTGATCCCTTTTGAATGGAAGCGCATCTCATAAAATGGTATTCGAATTGTCCTCATATCAATAATTCTATCATAATATGAAACAATCGATATGCAAATTGGTACCTTACCCAACAAAATGACACTTGTTCCGAAGATTAACATGCCATTACAGTTAATTATACGTACCAATTCCAATGTCAAATGTTTAGGTACTGATGCATTGACGTTACCATATTTAGGTTAAAGCATTTGCTTGTTATGTATATGAATATTTAATGTCTATTTTATGCCGGCTTGTTATATTTTGCTAAAGAGATGGATCTAGAAAAAAATAGTTATGGGTCAGTTTCTTCATCAAGAATTGAAGTTTGGAAGTTTTATTAAAAAGAATATGGAATGTATACTAGACTCATCTTTTTTATAATGGTCCCTTTTATTCACTGTTATAAACCCCTCTAAACACGACAATATTTTTATATTAGTATGATGAGCGGTGATCTTAGATCACTTAGATATTTTGAAAACCCTTTTTGTCCAGCCATAAGTATATAACTTGGGAGAACATACAAAATGTCAAAATCAAATCTATTATCTTTCTACATGTTTTTTTAAATGTCGAATTATGTAATTATATTTGAAAATAATCTAATCAAGATCAGTTTTTGGCAAATTTCCCACACACAAAAAAATACTAGAAATAGAAGGATTAGGAAGATTTAAAACCACCCACCATTATTGACCTTGCATCTTCATTCTTTGTGCATAACTTTGGGGATGGGCGTGCTATACGCGAGATGATCCAAAATACTATTTATGATGATGGTATACCGGTGGGGGCCCCTTATAAATACTCGGTGTTTAGGCGCATTTGGCACATTGATAGTTTTGTGCGTTTTGTGCAATTTTTGTGGATTATATTTCTATCGACATGTTGCTGGTAAGAACAATTTACATGTGTCTGGTTTGTGTTAATTATAATTTTTTAATCGGCCCCTGAAAATAATATATTTTATTGGTCTATAATACTAAGTCGTTCAAATGAGGCTTCTGATGCTTAAATGAAAAAAATGTTTGTATTTCTAGATCGTTTTCGGATGTCTCTTAGCTGCAGCTATGGCTGCACCTCAAAATTTCTACAGACAACCCCAGTACCAACAAAGGCAACAAGTCTACAGCAATCAACCTGCTGTGCCGATTGTCTCTGAGTCAAATGAAATTAATCCCGATGGTTCTTTCAGTTACAGGTAAGAAACTATTCATGTCTATGAATATTTCCCATTAAAGATTATCGATAATTAATTTATTAAAGTATTTGTACTTAAATAGCTTTTCAAGTACGCAAATCTAAGTAAATACTAGAACTTGACTCTGATTTTCGTGGAATTTGGTACTTGTACTTGATTGGTATCTATTGGAAAGAAACTTGTACTTGTAATACTTAGGTAATTTTTCTTGGTGCCTACAACAGTTCTGTTTTTAGACACCAATATTATTCAAATAATTTTTTTCAAATGAAACAAATTATTTTAATTAATGTAAGTTCCATGTTGGAAGCGCATAGAAGGGAAATTATCAAAATTCCGAAGTACCTACCAGAAAAACAAGCTTTACCAATAATTAACCTTGTTCAACAATGTGAAAACTTTTAATATAGATTAAAGCACAACATACCATCAACCTTTTACTCTCATATTTTACGACGTTATGTTATCACCAAACTAATCTATACAGGGTGTCTCAAAAATAATTGAACAAATTAAGAGACGAGGTAGAGGAAGTCGTTTCCAACATAAAAGTCCATAGTAAATACCTTTTTGATTTCTTATTACCGTTTCAGATATATCATAATTTCTATAGTATTTTCTACTTTGTCACAAATAAAATGGCATATTTCTTCAGAATGACATATATTCCTGGCACATGCTTCTATTGAGAAAGTGCGAAATAGCAAATAAATCACAAAAATATCGATATGTTGAAAACGGTAACGAATCAGACAGCTGCTTATTGGCTTTTTTTTTTGTTGGAAAGTATCTTTCACTTTTTTAATTATTGTTCATTTCAGTTACGTTTCGGGAGATGGTGCTCAAGCACAAGCACAAGGATATCTGAAAAATCAGGGACAAAAAGACAATGAAGCCGAAGTTATCCAGGGATCTTATTCCTATACCGCTCCAGATGGTAATTTTTATATAAAAGTATTTAAGAAAAGTTCCTATATCTCTATAGTTTTGGAAGGAGCCTCACGAGATTGGGTAATACGTAAAAGATACGAACTCCGAAACTCTATGGAACTATATATAGGAACTATATCCAACCTCTTTAGTATAACCACTTTTGTACAATACATATTTGTTGAAGTTATCTATAATAATTTCTTTCTAGGTACTCCAATTACTGTCAACTGGATAGCCGATGAAAATGGTTTCAGAGCTGAAGGTGCTCATATTCCAACACCTCCACCAATTCCAGTTGAAATCCAAAGATCATTAGACCTCATCGCCAGGCAGCCAGCACAAGTTCCCGTCCAGTACAACAGACCTGCGGCGGGCGGTTTCTCGGCTCAAAGAAGATATAATCGATTCTGAGCTAAGTAGAAGCTCAGACATGTTAAGCTTTAATGGACGCGTGCGAATTAATTGATTGTATTGTGATGATTTAGTAATTTTAATAATTTTGCTCCGAGTGATGTTTAAACTAACATTTTGTACATAACGATTTTTTTAAAAATAAATGACATTCATTTCAAGGGTGTTTTTTTGGTTGCTTATTTATTCCATTCCAGTTCTTATCGTGTTAATTTTCGGCATTTCCGCGAGTTTTAAAATTTGTGATTTAGAACGTCGAATATTTAAAGCGTAGTTCATATAGATGCGAATCACTAATTGTGAATTTCGTTGGAAAATAATAGGTGTTTCTCAGCCCTGTTTCTGACAACTCCCTCAACCTACACTGAGAAAACTTCCAGCCAAAAATTCTTTACTAGTGTAATTTCAGCTATCATAGCAGAAATTTTAGCTGGAATTGCAAAACGATCCTATTCTAGTTGTAGGATGCACTTTACTATGTTAACATAATGTCACTTTGCTGTAACAGTAAAGTTTTTTTCTGCCACTAATAGTTTTTTCCTGATACAGTAGCAACTATGAAAAAGTTTTTTATAAGTTTTTTTAATTATTGCTGGAAAGATTTTGGCTTCTTCAGCCAAAAGATTTTCAACAAAATCCGTCAGGTGGTGAGGTGGGGAGTGATTTGCGATCCACGAGGTTTCCCGACGCTAAAATAAAAAATGTTGGTTTTCTGTTATTGTCTTAAACAAGATGGCGTAGCCTAATCCTTTTTTCGAATATTATTATAGGTATTTTTAATTGATCGAGGAGGCAGTGCATTTGTAACAGGACTTCTCCAAGTTTGTTTTGATTCAACCAACCTCCTATCTCATTACTGATCTCCCTATATAAAGGCTCTTGTATTATTGTATTTATTGTTTATGCTCCTTTATAGATTTAAGTTTTTTGATTTTTCATTATAAGATTTTTTTTTTCTTATAACGGGAATAACAATTTTCCATTTTTCTGTCCATATTTTATTTCTATAAAAAAAATATTATTTTTTAATAAAATATATGTATTGTTTAATTGTAGGTATTTGTGTTTTATTTACCCCATGAACATATTTACCCCACTAATGGCCGTTTGCACCGACCATTTTAAGGAAGCCTTAGCGATAAGTTTTCCTTAAAGTGACATTTCTCCACGTAAAAATGTCATTGGATACTTATCGCTAAGGCGTCCTTAAAATGATCGGTGCAAACGGCCATAATCAACTTCTTAACCATGAGCAACTGACTTTATTGTCACTGCAAAGTAATTTTATGGTCACACAAAAATACTTTATAGTAGCACCAAATTTACTTTGTAGCCACAATAATAGTAGATTATACCACGAGTCAATAATGATAGCTATTAATCCCGAGAAATATTTACGAACTGAGCCGCGTTAGCGGCGAGGGAGTAACATTCCGAGGGAATAATAGCCATTATTGCGAGTAGTATACTCTGCTTTATTTACGACAAATTAATTTATTTGAGATTTTTAATGAACAAATTTCATACATCTCAATACAAAACCAGTAAAACCACAAGCACTACACGTTTGACACTGAAACTTTTGAGGAATAATGACCATTAATCCCGCTACTCGTCATTAATCCCTGGAGGAATAACATATGTCATTATACTGCCAAAATCACAAATATAATACGCACATTATACATTAGTCGTAAATAAAGTTACCTACTTTATTGTCATAAAAAAAACTGTATAGTCGTAGCAAAGTCACTTTATAGTCACAATAAAGTTACTTTATTCTAACGACAAAGATATCCTTTATAGTCACAACAAAGTTACTTTACTGCCACGGGTAAGACGGTTCAATAAAGTTAACTCTATTATAATACCACAGTTAAGAACTTGGCTGGAGCCTATTCTAAAAAAAAAATTAGCTGTGGTCGCTAAAAAATTGGCAAGGGACATAAGGTAGATTTCTCAGTGTACCCTGTTAGTATGAATTTAATCCCATGTACTGTTTTTGAATAATTGTCATTTGATTATATCTATAATTTTGTATATTTTCGTATGAATCTCCGTTCGTTGGTCGATCGAGTGTAAAATACAACACTGGTGTCACCCTATTTCTGATAACCACCTAAACCTTCCCCATTGGTATGAATTTAATCCTATGTACAGTTTTAAATCTCCATTCGTAGATCGATCGAGTGTATGCCACTGGTATCACCCTGTTTCTGACAACCCCCTCAATCTTCCCCATTGGTATGAATTTAATCCTATGTACAGTTTTGAATCTCCATTCGTAGATCGATCGAGTGTATGCCACTGGTATCACACTGTTTCTGACAACCCCCTCAACCTACCTTGTTAGTATGAATTTAATCCCATATGTACAGTTTTTTAATAATTGTCATCTGATCATAAAATTTTGTATATTTTCGTATGAATCTCCATTTGTAGGTCGATCGAGTTTACTCCTTTGGTATCAACCCAGTGGTGTAGCCAAACCAAACCTGGACGTCGGTTGCCAGTTAGGGAAAGTGCTGACTAATTGAATTAAACAACGATACCTGATAAGAACAAGTTTTTTGTCAAATACCATTTCCTCTAAACATCCAAAGCTAATCAAATATTAGGTATATGAATAGTGTAGTACATAAACATTATAAAATAGGCACTTTTCGGCTTTTAGCTTGACTGAATTTTTTCAGTATCGAGTCGTAATTTAAAGAAGACGCTATTTCAGCTTCGATCGATAAAACTATCAATGCAGATAGTCTCTGTTGTCTCATCGTGGTTCTTAAATAGTTCTTAATAAGTTTCAGCTTTGAAAAGCTCCTCTCAGCTGAAGCTGTACTAACCCCCAATTGTCAGCATAATTCTGATCGCTATATAAATATTTGAATATATTTCTTGCAAATTATTTTCTAAAATGTATCGTAAAAGTTGCTTTGCATCGGTTATAGAGTCCGGTGAGTTAGACCTGAAAAGCTGGAGTTCCCCAAATATCTCGAAGGGCTGAATGTCGCTTTTTTTCACCTTGCCGTAGTATTGTGGTCAAATCCTTACAATGCTTGTGCAGATCTTTTTTTGATAGAGATTTCAAATAGTTTATGTCGTAAATAAAACAAAATCGTTCGAAGTATTTGTTAAGTGCTTTAAATCGACGTTTAGTGTCAGCTATGATAGAATCTACCATAGTAATGAAAAAGTCAACTTTGAACTGTATTTCAGTAGATTGCATAAGTTCATCAATTTGTTCATACCCAAACATTCTTTTCTCTCGCGCTATTCTTTTGTCTTTGAATTGTGTCGGGATTTCATAACTACTTTTTTCTACAAGCAATCGAGCTTTTGCCACAGCTTCTTCAAATCCTGTATTACGATATTCTTGTATCCAGTTACAAAAAGAATTTAAATTATCAACGGCGCCCTTTAAGTTAACATCAACCGACTGCCATAGTTTGCTTATATTGTTGACACGTAGCAAAATTTCGTACCAAACGTGTATTGCAACCACAAACTCGAAAGTGAATATTTCATTAAGGATAGCTTCACAGTCACTGAGAGTATCAGAATCTCTATCTTGTAGATCATTTACACAGTCTATGATATCATCAAATTGCAAAAATATTGCTTTAACTGCTCCAATCCGACTCTCCCATCTTGTCTCAGAGAGCGATTTTAACGTCAATAATTTTAGTTTAGATTTAACAAGCTCCCAGCGTTTACTTGACGCTGAAAAGAGCACATATATTTTATTTATAAAGCCAAAAAAAGTTTTGGCTCTAAACAGAAGAATTTGCTGCATCTTCTAATAGCAAATTTCGATTGTGACAACCACAAGGCGTAAAGAATGCTCTTGGATTAATATTAAGTATTCTTGTCTTGACGTCTTTATTTATGCCGACCATATTGGCGCCGTTGTCGTATCCCTGCCCTCGATAGTTCTGGATGTCCAACCCATTTTTTTCTAGTTTTCGCAAAATTGAATTTGTCAAATGCTCTCCTGTTGTTTCTGTTACAGCAATAAATGCGATAAAGTGTTTCTCTATTTCCCCGGTCGCGGAATTGCAAAATCGAAGTATTATCGACATTTGTTCAACACGGCTCACATCTCTGGTGCAGTCGAGCATGAAAGCATAATATTTTGCTTGTTTGACTCTTTGCATTATTTCCTCAATAACCAGGGCCGGACTGGCAGGCCGGGCGATCGGGCGCAGCCCGATGGGCCGGGTGGGTTTTAGGGGCTGATGGGCCGGTCGGTTCTGCGACGATCAACCAAAAATTGGATCGATCAAAAATTAAATATAAATAATAAATAAATTTTTACACACTACCGCTCTAATTCGACGTAGAACCGCGCGTTCGGTATTTTGATCCGAGTTCTCCGAGCTTGAATTTACCGTTCGAATCGTTCGATTATTAAAAAGTGTGCTCACTGCTCGGTGTAGGGTGTAGGCTCAATCGCGTTCGTTAGGATTTCGAGCGCTCTGATACTCTGATCTCCGCCTCAATACAATACCGAACGCAAGCTAAAAAGGCAAGCAGTGACAAGAACAAGAAAGGTTGAATGTAGTAATCAGCCAAGGCCCAAGCCTGCCGCTTCGTCGTACCAGTCACCGCTTGATAATATCTTTCATCTTTCCATGAAAATCCACGAAAACCATTAACAAAACTGGACTCCGCAGCAGGTACGCCATAAATAAATTATTTAAGGTAAGCAAAATTTTTGTTGTTGTTTGAGTTTGTTGTAGTTTTAGTTTCAATATTGGCCCTTGGCTTAAATCATCTGTGTGTGTGTGTCTGTGTAGGTTATAGGTTATGTTTGTGTATGTTTTTAAGGTTTTCACTCTAATTAAATTTCTTCGATGAATTTCAATTTCAAGCGAATGACCAAAATAAATGTATTTACCGCAGTAACTTAAATGTAATTAACTTTTAATTTTTATTATTTTCTTTCAGTAAATATGTTTGGTGGTAATAATAATAGAGAAAATGAAAAAATCAAACAAACGAAAAAAAGAAAAGGAGGTGCGGAAAAGGAAAGGGAAAAAAAGAAAAGACTTTTGGATAAAAGCGCGGAGAGTTGCCATACCATATCAGAATTATTTGCTGCAAAACAAAGATTGGTGAATTTGCAAAACGCCAAAGATAACGAGGCATCAAAAAACAAAGAAAGTGTTGATGCTCTTGAACTAGAAAACAAAGAAAACGACATTTCTCATTCTCAAGAATTTCAAGAGGCACCTACAAATACAACTTCAAATTCAAATGAAGAGGCAACTGATGAATTGACTCCTTTCGAAATGGTTGAGCAAAACGTAGTATCTCTAGCTTCAGCTCCTGTTAGTTCTTTTCAAGAAAATGTGAATGCAAAAGCCAATGATCAACAGGAAGAAATCAGCGAAGGTGAAGATAGGGACCAGGTAGAGGTTTGTTCCTTTAAAAAACCATCAAACCTAAAAGAGCTGCAACTGTTCCTAAACAGCCACCCTCAACAACCCATTGACCTTGTTGAAAGTAATTACAATGCCCGTTTAATATATTTCAGAAAATCTGGATCTAGAAGAACATGGGTAAGTTTCAACAGTTCAGAAAAAATGGTTCACTGTTGGGTGTGCTTAGCTTTTGGTAGAGATACTGGGGTGAATAGTTTAGCTGCTGGTATTAATTATTCTGTAAAACATATATACACCAGACTTGAAGAGCATGAATCAACTAAAGGCCATATACTCAGTACCGAAGCTTACTTAATACATAAGAAAAACAAAGATGTGCATAATTTGCTTTTTTCAAGTGCTGCTGCAGAAAGAAGAGCTAAATTAGAAAATAACAGGAAAATTCTAGAAAGGGTGATCGAAACCATAAAATTAGTTGGAAAACGTGGTCTAAGCTATAGGGGCGATAGCCAGAATGAAGCGGCATATTCCTTGCTAAATGAGAATATAGATCACGGAAATTTTCTAGAAATTGTCTTAGTAATTTCAAAATTTGATCCGTTATTGCGAAAACATATTGAAGAAGTTGCGGTAAAAAGTCAAACCCGTCTTCAAAGAGTAGGAAGTCATTCAAAAGGCAGAGGTAATTTGGTAACCTTTTTGTCAAAGTCAACGGTCAATAATATAATAGCTGCAATATCAAGCCTTATTATGCAAAAAATTGCGATTGAAGTTAAAAATGCCAAAATATATTCTATACAAATTGATACTACTCAAGATATAAATGTAGTTGACCAATGTTCTATAATTATCCGATATGTGAAAAGTAATAAAGTACATGAGCGGTTAATTAATTTAATCAATTGTACTTCCAGCAAGGGAAAAGATATGTACGAAATGGTGGCCTCATGCATATCTCAGTTGGGGCTTGATATCACTAACTGTATTGGTAACTCAACCGACGGCGCAGCAAACATGCAAGGGCAGTACAATGGTTTCACAACATGGCTGTCAAAATTCTCTCCTGGCCAAATACATGTCTGGTGTTATGCACATGTGCTAAATTTGGTGATAGGAGACGTGACAAAACTGACAGTTCCGGTTATTTCGTTGTTTGGACTCCTAAATAAATCAGCCGTCTTTGTGAGAGAATCGTATTTAAGAATGAATGTGTGGAAATCAGCGTCAACAAGTAGTTTTTTGAATGTAATCGGAGAAACCAGATGGTGGTCCAAAGATAAGGCACTATTAAAAATTTTTGGTGATAGTAACGGGATCTTCGTGCAATTATGCGAAACATTTTATGAAATAGCAGAATCTCAGAGCTTCAATGCAGAGGTACGATATACAGCACAAACTCTTCTTGATGGATTTTTGAAGTATGAGACGGTTATTACTTCAATTTTGTTCAAAAAAATTTTCATGCTAACTTCCCCACTTTCGAAGTATCTGCAGACGTCAGGAATGGATTTGTTACAAGCCTACCGCATGGTCGAAGATACGATAAAAACCCTCAAAACATTTTCTCGAGAGTTTGATAAAGTCGTGGTAGAAACGGAAGAATTTATACTCAAAGTGAATGGGCACTTTATGGAAAAGGAAATTCCGCTGGAGGTCAACAGAGAAATGTGTGCTAGAAGGAGAACACGAAAAAAGAAATTCCACGATGAAAATTGTGAAGATGAAGCACTCCAAAATCCAGTGGACAAGTTTCGAGTAGAAGTTTTCAATGTCACTATGGACAAAGTAATTAATGTCTTAGAAGCTAGATTTGGGAAGCATAAAGAATTGTATGAGGACTTCGAGTGCTTTCACCCTTCAAATTTCTCTAAACTTCAAAGTTTCTCGACAAACATTCTCCAAAAAGTTTGTGAAAAGCTAACCAAGTTTTATCCTGATATCATAGAAGATAATCTACAAATGGAACTTTTAGATTTTGGTTCCAAGTGGAATACGTTATCATCAGCATTGCCAGAAGAAAGAGAAAATACCAAAGAAGAATTTATACAAGATGAAGCTGGAGCAGAAAATAACACTTCGCATAAGTTCTGCAAAAACTGTATTAGTTGTTGTTACTATGTTTTGCAGAAATACAACTTATATGCCGAGGCATACCCTAATCTAGAAAAAGCTTATAAATATTTACTTACTCTTTCCATTTCTCAAGTAGCCTGTGAAAGGTCGTTTTCCAAATTAAAGTTTATTTTAAATAGATTAAGAAGCTGTCTGACTCAAGACCACTTAGAGGCTTTCATGCTTATGTCTTGCGAAAAAGATATTTTAATGTCTATTGAAAATAACGAAATTGTGAATTATTTGACAAATCACTATAAAGGTTTAAGGGAGCAGCTCATTTAAACCTGCTGCCGTCGCTGCTGAGCTGCTTTTACTATTGTAATAATTTTTTTTTAAGAGGTACAGGGTCTTCCAACGAGGACTGAACAGGGGCTTATTTTTGACCTTCCTTGTGTTTTTTTAAAAATCCAAAATAGTCAATCGATGTATTTTTTTCCGTGGAACTCGAAAACGTCACCAAAAAAACATTTGAACCAGAAACAGAAGAGTTACGATATAGACAGGGTGTTTTTTAAATGGAACATGCCATTTTTTATACGATTTTTGGAAAAAATGTACTTCTAGTATGGTCAAAAATAAGCCCCTGTTCAGTCCTCGTTGGAAGACCCTATACCTAATTTTTGAATCATAAACTTTTGTTCCTCATTTACCAAATGTGCAATTGTTGCACAATTAAATTGTGTGGTAATTAGTTAATTAGAATCTATTTTGTTCCTCACTTACCAAATGTGCAATTGTTGCACAATTAAATTTTGTGTTAATTAGTTAATTAGAATCTATTTTGTTTTTCATACGTTTTTATATTTTTTGTTTTATACGTAATATAGGAATTTATTTTGTTTTTCATAGAATTTTATATTTTTTGATTTATACGTAATATAACTGTTCGACTTGAAGATTTTTTTCTACATAAAAAAGGGCCGGTTTGAATCATTCGCCCGGGCCGCTTCGAAGACCCAGTCCGGCCCTGTCAATAACTGATTGAGACAATAAAGTTATCAATTCGTTTTGGATATCAGGGCTAAGATAATGTTGAGCAAGACGTTTTTCATTCATGCGTCGCAAGTGTTCTTGCAGTGTCAGATCATATTTGGATAACAACTTGAACAGGTCCATGAAGTTTCCACTGTTGCCGCTATCATCTATCTTATAGGATTCTCGATGACTTTTTAATGCAAGATTGTGGGAGGCTAAATAGTTGATGATATCAACCAGTCTTTCAAACAAGTTGTACCAATATTTTTGCGATCGCTAATCAATCTCTCGTTTTCCATGTCAATTGTTTTTCCATGTTCGATTCCTTTGTAGAATTCCATCCATTTAAACATGCACTCCATGTGTCCTGGACTTTGCTGGTGTCTCTGCCATATTCGACTAAGATCTTTCCAATCACAACATCCTTCTCGTACCATTTGTGTTTGCAATGGTGAAAATAAAAGCCTGCATGAAAAACGGAGTCAATAGTAATTTTGCAACTATTTCTGGCTTCTATAAATTCTGTGTGGTTTTGAGCGGTTTGTTGTCGTTTCCAAAGGTTATATGCTCTGTGTTTTTTCTGTACAGCCGTTTGACACTGGCTGTTGAACCAAGGTTTTGCATTAGCTCTACGTTTAGTTGTATGTGGGATATATGCGTCCATTCCAGATAAGATTACTTGTGTTATTTCATTACAGCAAATAGTGGGATCAGCTGTTTTAAAGCAAACCTCTTGCCATGGAAAATCCAGGTAATACTGTTTTTAGGTCATTCCATTTTGCCGATTTATAGTGCCAAATTTTACGAGGAAGTGGTTGTAGGCTTGGTGGGATGAGCATTTCGCACTTTGTTATTATAAGTTTATGATCGGACGAACCAAGTGGAGCATCTACTTGAATTGTGTACGAGTCAGGATTGGTGGTTAGGAACAAGTCTAAAAGCGCTGCAAATTCGCCCCTTTCTGAGATACGGGTAGGTTCATCGACAAGCTGCGTTAGACCACAACTTATGGCAAAAGCTTCTGCTTCTCTGCCTTCGTTATCTGTTTTGTTGTGGTGTTTCAGCCAGGGTATATTGTGGACGTTGAAATCGCCTAAAAAAACAATTTCTGCCTGTGGATAGTTTGACTGTATACTATCACAGCTTTCGGATAATGTCGCGAAAAAGTTTTGGTAATCGGTGTTACTTGGCGGTCGGTAGAGGCAGCAGATAAACTTGGTCGATGACTTTGAGGTGAATTTTAGCCATATGATATCAAGGTTCGCTGGTTCTAGTTTCTCCTCTCGATGACATGAAAGCTCATTTTTAATGTACACACAGATCCCAAAATTATGTCGAAATCGGTGGTGTAGGTCATAGCCGGGATAAAGATAGTTCACAATAGGTGTTGCAGAACTGATTTTAGTTTCAGTGAGAACAAGGATGTCAGGTCTTTGTTCTTCAAGATGTTGGTGAACTGAATTCATATTTGTACTTATTCCTCTTATATTGCTAAAATCAATTCTGAGTTGAGTTTTTGATCTTCTCTTTATATCTTTGCATAAAGGACCCCCAGGATCACCCGACGCCCGGAGATCCGAGTGGTCGGGTATTTTACCTCCGGAATATTTTGATCCTGGAGGCGCCATCATGCTTTCTGTTACTCATTGTTGGAACCGGACTGCCAGCGCAGTAGCGGAACGTGGTGATACCACTTAGCGCTACTCAATTCTGGCATGGTGGTATCTCACCGGTCGATGCCCAATGAGTAAAAAGCGTCTACCACCTACAACTTGCGTATACTTGCCATATCGTGTGAGTGGGTTACTTGTACAATTATTTGTGACTCGTTGGTTTTCCATTTCCTGTCGGTAAAAATGTCCCGAGTCAAAGGGATCACGATTATTCGTACACTTGCCAAGTTCATATTTGTCTATACTTGTAGAGGCGCTCAAACGAAATGCACAAATAATTGGCTTTTACTGCGACTATTTCATTTAGTTTTCGACGAGCATCAAGGCTTAGCCAAATGTTCGCGCTCGCGTACTTGTAAATTGAACACGTCGTGTGAGCGCCCTGCTTGCCATCGCAATTCACAAAGCTAGTATACTTGCCAAGTACGCGAATAATTGTATATTCGCCATGTACACGAGTCATCTGAGCCCGGCTTTATGTTTGATTATCCTCGCGGAAAATTGCCTTTTGTAAATGAACTTTAATGTCAAAATGTCATGTCAAAAATCCTGACCAATAAAGAAACAATAATGCAACGTACGTTTTCGTAATCAAAGCAATCTTTGATTGTTTTTTTTTTTGAAGACCCGATAAAAGTTGTATTCCTTTCCTTTCACACGTGGGAGGAGCTCCGGAACAGCTCCAGGGCTTCACGCGCTTATTCCTTCCGAAAAGTGTTAGTTGCACCACGCATCTGTTTCCTGCAAATCGGGGGCGACTAAACACCGGAGCGAGTAGCTCGAGTGTTTCAAGCTCTTGAAAGAAATACAACTATAGTTCCTTAAGTCCTACCAAAGTTTAATCGATAGCGAATTCTATTGGAAGAGTTAGTGCGCACTGATTGTATTCGAAAATGCATTTTTTTTTTTGCACTGGTTCTACCAATAGAATTCGCTATATTATTTTTTTATTTTATTTCCCCTTTATTTTGGTAGTATACATTATTTTCATACAAAAAATATCAAAGTTAAATGATAAAATGATATTAAACTGACTTACCTATCTCGCAAAATTTTTACATGGCATGTAATATTGACAGTTGAGTTGAAGAGGGCGCTTCTGTACTTGGAGCTATTTAAATTTTGGCACGTAAATAATTGATTGTAATTTTAACCCCAAAAGTTAAGTCTGATGTGTGGTTTCAAGACAAGCTGACGCTGACACTTTTAAAAATATTCTCTAGGGCCACTGAACGCTTTGGAAGATATTTTAACTCATTCATTGTTCATTGTTCTTATTGTAGTCATCTTTCTTTCTACTCAATTTAAATGGATTAAAACTATTGACATTTACCGCCAAAATTTGAAGCACTCCAAGTTCACTCGCGCCATCTACAAAATTTTGGAGAACTTAACTGGATATTTGCTGCCATTACAGTGAAATAATCCCACATGCCGAACGTCAAAGGCAAAGGTGAAGTCCGATAGCTCAACTGGGGGTGGTGGTGTTATCCAGTCTAATCAGCGTTGCCACAAAAACCGATTTATCGAAATACCGACAATCTACCGGAAAAATAAAAACCATATATGATTTGAGAGCTCTAGGTTAATTTGCAGTAGAATGAATAATTTTCAGTAAATTCTATGATATTTAGAAGTTCTGTATAGAATTAATTTTATCTGTTCTCTACGCTTTATTTGGAGAAATCGAAAAGTGCCAATTTTTAGGCTCATTATAACCAATTTTTTGCGTGGCTCCTATTGGGGCGCGAGACCGTCGGCGGTCGCCGACACCTAGCTACGCCACTGTATCAACCTGTTTCTGACAACTTCCTCAACCTTCCCTGTTAGTATGAATTTAATCCCATGTACAGTTTCTCAATAATTATGCCATCTGATTATAAAATTTTGTATATTTTGGTATGAATCTCCCATTGGAGGTAGAATAATAGGGAGACGCTGTCAGCATTTGAATAGTACAATAAAAACGGTATCGGTGGGCGTGGCTAAAGACACTAACAATATGGCTACTCACACAGAGCCGAACTAAATAAATTCTTTATAATTTTTATCTAAAAACGTAAAAAAATCTACATTACGCCAAGAAAGAAGAAGTTGCCACACAAACTTCAACATACTGAAACAGAATTAAAATCCTTCTAAAACCCAAAAAAGAAATTCTGCGTTTCAAAAATTTTTCGCATTTAAAACATCTTCGGATGAAAAATGCGGTCCTGATGCATTACTGTCGCGTTGTTATGACAAAAGTGACAGACTTTCAGACAGAAGAACACTCACAATATGGCGGAACTTGGTATACGTTTGTCTCGTCATTTCGCCTCCTTATTATTCTACCTCAATGGAATCTCCATTCGCAGGTCGATCGAGTGTACGCCACTGGTATCACGCTGTTTGTAAAAACCCCCTCAACCTTCCGTTAGTATGTATGAATTCAATCCCATGTACAGTTTTTGAATAATTTTCATCTGATTATATAATTTTGTATATTTTCGGCTCATGGCTAGTACTCTAGTCGCTTGATCACCAGTTGTGACGTAGCAGCATGTTATTTCTCGCCTTGACGTAAGGTTCTTTTGACGTAGGCTGTTTAAACAGCTGACGACTTAGTTATGACGTCAGAAATGGTGACACACACACCAATCAATATGGTGGCGATTACCAAAAACGAGGCCGATAAGCAATCCTGTGTAGGTGTGTATCCTCCTTGGCGCTGTAGAACATCGGTAGAACATAACCTTAAATTATTTGTTGTTATTTGAGTTTCGGATTCCTTGGTTGATTTGGAAAGTTTTGTGTTTAATTTTTAATTAATAATGTTCAAATTCAATTTCTCAAATGAAAATAACAAAACTAAAGAAGAAGAAATTCGTAAGTAATAGACTACATTAATTCAAGATTTCATATGTTTCATTGATTCCTCAAAAACCACTTTTCACACTACAGAAGAGAATAGAAAAGTACAACCTCATGTTTCGTTTCACTAACATTCAATAATTCCCACTAACCTAAACTGTTTCATCCCTGAATTTGACCCATTTATTTATATACATACATTTAAATCATCAACAGTTCCTCCAAACACTACATGGCTAGAAAGCAAGAAAATCGAACCGAATGAGGATGATGATGTCTTGAAAGATATTTTCAACAACTGTGAAGAAAACAGTTTGGATTGTAAAGACGTAAATATTAAATACTTCTCAACTGTCGATGTTTTGAACATATTGAAGACTAATGAAGACTGGGCATCTTCAGAAAAATTATCTGTTTTAAGTGCCGATCAAAATCATTCGGATTTGCAGACTGCTGTCTATGAAGGTAAGTCGTTTTTTTCGTAAATGTAAACCTATTTCAAAATACCCATCACTATAATAGAAATTATTTTAGGTGGACTTAAAATTTGGGAATGTACTTATGACTTGATCAGCTACATGGTTGATGAAAATCTAAATTTAAATAACAAAAACGTTCTTGATCTTGGTTGTGGTGCTGGCCTTATAGGACTATTATGTTTAGCTAAAGGCTCATCGTGTACTTTTCAAGATTATGTAGGTAAATATTGTATTTCAAATAATTTTATTGAATTTTGTTTCAAAAAATGAATTTGTTTAAGAATGCTGAAATACTGAAGTATATCACAATACCCAATGTCAGATTAAATGGTGAGGAGGATTATTTAAGCAAAAGTAGTTTTCATTCTGGAGATTGGGAATCGTTTACGGATTTAATTGGTATTGAAAAAGATGAGGACAAATTTGATTATATATTCACTTCAGAGACAATTTATAATGCAGAAAACTATGGGAAATTACATGAATTGTTTGAAAGGCTTCTAAAGAAAGATGGTGAAATGTATCCTTATGATCGATTTTATATTATTTCTTGTTAAACCTATTTTCCTTAATTTTTGACAGATTTCTTGCAGCCAAATCATACTACTTTGGAGTCGGCGGAGGAGTAACATTATTTGAAAAGTTTGTAGAAGATAAAAACAAATTTAAAAGTGAATTATGTTGGAAATGCTCTCAGGGTCTCAAAAGAGAAATTATTAAAATAACATTTATATAATTAAGTTCAAAAAGATGTTTTTTATTTAGAATGGCCTCCCTACTATTTTAGTTTCCTTCACAAACCTAAATAAAAAAATAATTTAGAATTAAATGTATGTAAGAATCACTAATAAATTTACCGTTCTGATATAAGGTGATTCATTAAAGGAATCCATTTTGTATCAAAAGCTTCAACTATTTCATCTTCTTGCTTCTTTGGGACTTGTTTAATCAATATTGGCTTATCTGGTCTATAATCTTCATGACTAGTTCTGACTGTTTTCCAAAAGATGCATGAATTTTCTGGAACTATTATATACAAGAAATTTATATTTTTTTAGAATTTTATAAGTTATTTTGAAATTCAACCTGGTAATTTTGGTTCAGAAGGTCTCAGGTCGCCAAAAGTAAAAACTCTGGATTTATCCGCTATTTCTCCATATCTTACACAGTTGCAAACTTCCATGAGTTACGATAATTTATCTGTGACTAATTTTTCAAATTTGACTTTTATGTCATTTAAAGATGAATGAGATAATCCAGGACCCAGGACCATGAATTCCATAGAAAATATTTGTAACCTTGTGCAAAGCGCTAAGGGGATTTAAATACATTTCAGTCCAGTATATTATACTATAATTAATCTCTCGGGTTGGTGAAACTGTTCACAATTTTGTAGCAATGCAATAGAAAATTCGCAAAAATTGAATTTTATCACGCATTAGTAGGAGCGGATGTTGGTTTGCAAGAGACACATGAGTGCGGTGATATGGTTGATAGAAGGTTGGGATTTTTCTCATATTAAAAGGTGGTAAACATACATCGATGCTGGAAGTGAAATAGGGACAGTCAACAAGGGAGTTGAGAATTTTAAGAAGGAGTAGGTCACCCGGTAGGTCATGAATACTTTTTCTTTCTTGAAGTGATGACAGTTTTAGCCTTTGACATACATTTCTTCTGCACTTGCTCAATTCTGTGGATATGGAAAGCATACTGTGGGTCCCATACAGAAGTGTCATAATCCAAGAGGCTTCTAACAAGACCGCAATATAGAATTTTATTGGAACATACCGTACAGTTACAAAGTCAGAAGTATTACGTTTAATAAATCCCAACATTCTCAGTGGTTTACCAATGATTGATATGTGAATGCGAGAGGAAAATGATAGCTTATCATCAAGAATAATTCCAAGATGCTTTATGTTTACGACTGATGGTATTGATGGTAATGTTTCACCATTAATAAGATAATGAAAATACGTTTCAACTGTACGACGAAAATATCATGAGATTGCACTTAGAGATATTAACATGCATACCATTATCAGCACACCAAGCCACAAATCTGTGGATATCCTCCTGCAAACCAATGCAGTTGTTAAGATCAGATATTACTCTATAGATTTTTAGATCGTCTGCAAACAGAAGGAACTCCGAAGACTGAAAGCAGGGTGCAACATCATTGAAAAATAAACCGATGAGACTATTGTAAATTGTAAGCGGATGGATCCATCGGTGAATCAAAGAAAGTGCCCTCTCCAAAAGATTGCCACGCGTTCATCTCTCATAAACTGAAGGCAGGTTCAGCCTCTGCAGCCTGTCTTGACAAAGAGCTAGGGGAATTTTTCTTGCTCTGCCTTGGACTTTTTCAAGTGCTTCAATATTCTTGACGTAATAAGAAATCCATATGGGTTGGGCATACTCCAGCCTGGGTCTCATGGGACCCTCATGGGGTTGTTCTTGACCAGCTGCAGAATTGAACACTTACAGTCATTGAGTGGCATTTATCAGGTGGTTGTCCACTGTTTGATGACATCTATATCCCCCTGGAGGCTTCCATTCTGCATTACAGGATTTCTATAATAACAGGTATCAACCGCAAATGACGATCTCTAACTCCTCAATCCATTTGGCAGGTCACTATAATAATAATAATAATAATTTTATTGGTGCATTTACTTACAAACAAAGTTTACACAAGTCAGCTTAGTGTAGCATAGTAGAATTATCGAGATAATTATAATATGCTGAGTATAAATAAATACATTATGGATCACAATGTTACAATCATATCGTTAAAATTATTGTTCCCAAATTCATCCGTGGAGAAAAAACATTTGTTTAACATTATAGTTTTCTACAGTAGTTTCTCACCGAAGGTGGCAGTAAATTGTAAAACTTGGGGCCATAGTAGGACACTCCAGTTTTTATTCTGTGAATTATATGAAAGGGTGTGTAAATATTGTCTCGGTTTCTGGTGTGATGAGAGTGAACATGTTCGTGTGTCACATAGTCGGATATGTTGTTTCTGACATGTAGGAGACATTGAACAATATATAACGATGGGACTGTCAATATTTTGTTCCTGATAAAGTGTTCTCTGCATTCCGCTCTATAGTCAATTTTAAACTCGAACGGCTCTCCTCTGCAATGCAAACACACGACGCGAGTCAGTCACATGCCCCCATGCCAGGATTCCATACGAAATCCTGGACTCGATGCACGCAAAGAAGACCAACCGCGCCACCACGTCAGAGACGTTCTGCACCAAAGTTCTAAGTGCATACACCCCCGACGCCAGCCTCCCACAAACAGAGTCCACCTGTGAGCTCCACATGAGCCCCGAGTCTATCCCTATCCCCAAGAAAGTGACCGGCCGGTTTTCCGGCAAGTCAATATCGCGCGTCGACAAGAACAGCTCCTGGCTTTTTGATGCGTTTAGACTGAGCTGTTTGGCCACAAACCAATCTGTGACCCTATCCTGCGTCTCCCCCAACATGCCCTTCAATTCATCCATTTCTCTTGCCCTCCTAATAACTAATATATATAAAAAAGAGTAGAGGGCCAAGGACTGAGCCCTGGGAACACCACTAAAAATTTCCTGCAGAAAATCCTGGATTAGGTTGAGTAGAAGTCCTCTTATACCATAGTGATGGAGTTTATGAACAAGCCGCCCAAATGGTACCTTGTCAAAAGCCTTTTCAAAATCCAGGTATAATACATCAACAGACTGGGGCCAGAGTGATTTGCCCTTGTTCAGTTGTGAACCTTGGTAAGCAGGTTCGTGAAAGTGGACTTTCCAGGAGGGCGAACCCGTGATGATTCTATTCCCAAGCAAAAATCCAGTCATCTCAGATAGCAGAATTGTCTCCATGCATTTGCAAAGGGTGCTTATTAAGCTAATGGGCCTATAGTTTTCAGGCAGGTGTTTGTTTCCTTTCTTGAAAATAGGTACTACAATTCCATTCTTCCATTACCTTAAAAGTTTGCCCTGCTGGAGAAGATTGTTTATTATGGCTGAGAGGGGATGTGACAGAACTGCAGCACACTTGGTCAGGAAAATGGTTGGGATTTTATTCTCTCCTGGACTAGAATCTGGCTTCAGTGATCTGAGTGCAGTCTCCAATTTCGTGGGTGTAAAAATTACAATTTCAAGGAATTAGCACAGAATGTAGTAGGATCCAAGTTGGGCTTAGATCTTATTCTCTTATAAAAACACTCTGGCAAACAAATTAGCAACTTCATTAATTACCATCATCAGGCAGGTATGAAATTTGAGCTACATGGATGCGTGGGATTGACTGTGAATATTTTCCAGTTGATCTCTGTGGAGTTGAAATCTTCAGTGCAAAGTATCCTTGTTCTATAATCTTTATAAGTTTCAGGTTGTCTTCTAGATTGATTTGCGTTTAGGTCGATATTGGAACATGAACTCATAATGATGCCACAGGATCAGCTGTGAAATATATGGGGCTGATTGCAGAATGAACATGGATCATGGTGGCCCAGAATCGAGCTGCGAAATGCCCCCTCCTTTCTTATTTGACCTATATCTTTTCTGTATATTGCGTATCCAGAAATTTGCACCAATCATCTCATGGAGCCATGTTTCTGTTAGCAGAAAAATAGTTGGGTGCTCTTTTTTCTTTATCTTACCATTCCAGAATTTTTGACTCCATTACAGGTATGACGCTGTTGATTTTGAGGAATTTTACTGTTTTTTTAGTGTTATGGCAAGGTAAGTAAAAATCGGGGAGTATCAATGTGTTGGCGATCGGATCGGGAGTTGACCGATGCCACGAATATGTTGAGTAGGTACCTGGAGTTTTCCGCTCGCTCCAATCTCGTACTTCGATAATTAAACTCGGTATTGTATAAAAAAATTTCATTTAATAAAATTCTCGTTGAAGGGGGGACACTCAGTTAGGAATGTTGAGAGGCAACCCGACTGTTCAGAGTGAAGCTCGGAATCTGAATACCTTGCCTTCAACTATCTTCCACCAAGGACCTCCCTAAAGAAGGGTATTTTACAATTTCCTAAAATCAACTTATCCTAATAACATATTTTATGTAGGTGCTAAAATGTTACGAAACGTTTGTACAATCATAAACCTAAATTTAACCTAAGGGTTGTAATTCTCGCCATCTTTATTATAAAAAAGGCCTGGGAAGGTACTATTGTCTTTGGCGGCAAGAGTACTTCTCATGGGCTGTATTTGACTTAGTTTTTATATTGGCAACGATTAGGGTTTCTGCAATAGAAGTACCGACTTTCGAGAAATTGGTGTGAACAGGACATTGGTTATATAATAATTCTAGCCGGCATCGTCTTTGAACCCTAACCGCATAAAGTATTATTGTTATAATAAAACTTGGGACTTAATTACTCAGATGGTGGAACTTGTAGAAGAGAAAATGTAGTGAACATTAGGATTATTATTAATATAAGTAATAATGAATTCACTAGTTCACAACAAATGGATAACTTATCAACTAAATCATTCCTCATCAATCATATATTATTAGAAATTTATTTAAGAGGGTATTTTGTGTTTTGTTATTTGGTGGTAATGCCTCCCCTAAGTTTAATTGGGCTTACAACTTTTACAGATGGTTTCAAGAAATCGGAATAACCCACTTGTGGTCTTTAAATAACATTTCTTTAAAACGTAGTAAACCAGAGATATTAAAACATTTTCGTGAAAGATGTTTGCAGACCGACTATCGAGTGGCACGAAATTCTACGTATACTTTGTTTTATAGTCAATTTGATTTAAATAAGCATTCGTTGAAGTACCTTTATTCTGACTGTGCTTTTTACATGATCAGAGTTATTACACAAATACGACTTTGTTCGAGTTATAACTGCAATATATTCTGGAATGGCATAGCTTATAGAATTAATCAAGAAGAACTCTGTTCGGTTTGTAACCTAAGAGTGCCTGAAACATTTCTTCACGTTCTCTTTGAATGTCCTTTATATCGTAGTGTTAGGCCGGCAGATTGGGGTGATATACCGAATTTTGCTCATAATTTGGACAATCTAAACCCTCAACTGGTGAGGGTTATTTTCCAAACCGTTACTAGTATTCTTAAACTTAGATCGTTCTTAAGAAATGAATAGACCTATTCTTTAGATTTTAATTTTATCTTCCTATTCTCCTCGTACCTGAATTAATATAGAGTATTATTTTTTGTTCTTTTTCAATTTCAAATTTGGGTTTACATATTTAAACGTGTAGCTTATAAGTATGAGAAATGTAGCATTACTTAGATTAAGTTTATTATTGTGCAGAACCTACTGTTATAAGAATGTATATTCTTTTTAAACAATAAAGAATTGATTGATTGATTGATTGATTGATTGATTGATAAGAGGGTATTTTGTGCTAAAGTACTGCGAAAGGGTACTGAAAATTCTTCGATGCACTACAGCCATCTGTTAGTTTGCAGTGAATCTAGAATAAAGTACCATAAGTGGAAGTGAATGGTACACTGCCACTAATGGTAAATACAAATAATTTCGTCAATCATTCAAAGATGGCATTAAGATGAGAACTGACTTTTTGATTTAAGTGGAAAATGTTTTACATGTTATCTCATCTGATATTTTACTCATCTTCCAAGAAGTTGTTGGAAACCCATTAAAAATCAATTAAAGGCTAGGCACCGAGAGTTTACCCCTAAGTCATAAAACACGGCATGGCTATAAATCATGCGAAATATAAAGAGAGGACGGGTTCTACCTGAAATTCTCAAAATGTTTTGTGGTCAAGAAATTTTGTGAAGAAATATAATTTTTACAGATAGGTATTTACATTTCGTATTTATTTAAAATGCAATATATTCATCTAATGCTGAGTATAGATTATTATACTTTTATTATTATTATTATTACATATTGTTTACAGTTTACAAGTGGAACATAATTATTATCTAACTTAACACAAAATTTTGTTTTGTTTGGGAAGCACTGGAATTTCGGTATAAATCTTGTTCAAAAACTTTGACAGGCCCTATATTAATTCAGGTGCTGGTGTACCCTCATTTGAGGTGAGGTCGGACTGTGGGGGTGAACTCGGACAGACAGGTATTGGCCGGCGTTTTTTACGATATCGGGTATCGAGACCCAAAAAATCCACCGACCAGCATATTCCGCTTAGGCCTGAGTTATCCAATTCCTTAATTCTTAATATTTGTCGTTAATTCTTAATTCTTAAAAAGTTCCATTTATTTAACATTGGTGTTTTTAAAGATTAAGAATTAAGAACAAAAATTAAGAATTAAGGAATTGGGTAACCCCGGCCTTAGTTTAGCTCGGGTGTCGTTGAGAGTGGTGCATTTTTGCTGGATAAATTTGCCGTAGAGAACGTGGTCAGAATTTTATAAATATTATTGTTTTCTTAGAATTTGAAAACCAAAAAAGAAACTGTTGGGCACTAGGAAATATTGAAACTATGTACTTCAAATGAGGTATTATTTGTTATGTGCTCTATCATTAGTAAACCCATGGCAATTTGGTGAAAAAATATTTTTTTTGTTGTTAAATAATGGTGTTTTAGTAAAAAAAGTCATTTTATAGGGGGGAAGGCGGACACTATGATTAGGTGCTATAAGAAGAAAATCGGCATTAATTTCAAAAATTACAATGAAGAAAACGTCGCTAGAGCACTCGAAGATATTAGAGGAGGCAGAAAAAGTATAGACAAGCTGCTGAGTATTAGGGGGTTCCCAAATCCACCCTACATGACAAGAAAAAGGGAATAAAAACGAAGAATCATGGCGTTTGCATGTTTGCATTTTTTTTACCTAAAATTTATAATATTTTGCTATAAATATTTTTTTTTTCCCTTTTTCTGTCCGACTGCACCCCGTACTAGGGGCTAAGACACTTTGTTATGCTTAATTAATGGTCGTCCGCCTTTACCCCACACATGGGGGTGATGGCGGACACACAACTTACCTAAAAAAAAAGGGGGGGGGGGATAAAAAAGTCATTACTTTTAGTAAGTAATTTGATAAAGGAGACATGGAAGATTCTTAATTATTTTTTTAGGATTTTTTTTTCTTTTAATTGTAGATTTTATTGACAAACAACTGCAAAAATCGTCCGACTTCACCCCAAATGACGGTACCATTTTTCAAAGTTACTTGAAAATATAATTTTTTCAAGTAATATTTTTTTATGGAGTAAATTTTAAATAGGCAACTACTCTATAGACATTGATTTCCGACGTAGGTAACTCAAAAACTTTAAAATTAGTTTGAAAAAGGATTTTATAGAACTAAATGTAAATTCGTTCACTTGGTCTTGTTCTTGTACTAATTTATTGTCAGCCCTGGGGCGAGTTTAGAAATGACACTCGACTTAAGTTATAGGTACTTGTCAAGGAATAAATCCAGTATGCGGATTTGTAAGTTTTATAGTTGTTGAAATATTCAGTTCAAATTTTGTCTAAAAATATGAGCCTTAGATATTATTAGGTACCTAAATATATAAGTAGTTTCTTTTTGTATAATGTTTTCATCTAGAATTACCAGGGAGTGAAAAGAATGTATTTACCGACAATCTTTCTTATACCTACTCTCCTGAGTCCTGGACTTCCAATAGCTGCAGTTTTTTTTTTTTGAAAATTTATAATTTACTTGAATTCTCTTTTCATCAATATATTATTATTATGGTAAAATTAATGGCTTTCCGGTCAGTATCAGATAAAAAAGTTGCTAATAAATCTTGCGTCAATAGAGTAATTATTATAACCAACCATTAAAACATGATGTCGACTAGGTACTTATTTATTACAAAAGTTATTAACAACCTTATAACAAGGAGTTGACATTCCCAAAGAAGGAATAAGCTTTAATGTAGGTAATGTCAAATGTTTCAAGTTTTTTTATTTTGGCGTTCTTAATGAAGCATTAAGTCTATAAAACAATATTATTTCCACACAATGAAATAATGGATGGGGCAGATGATGATACTCATCGGACAAGTCTCGAGAATGCCGCGAACGTGAACGTGCCTATCCTAATCAGGTTATAGCCATGGCAGTTCATGTCATCATCTCGTCCATCTTTTGTTAACAACCGAGAATTTTCGGCTGGTTTACCTATATAGATAGATAATAGATACATTATTTGTACAATTTTTTTCATCAGTTACTAGTATATTTCAATATTTACATGAACATTATGGCAAAAAAAAAAAGTTATAATTAAAAAGATCTTTCATATTGGGGCTATCCTAGAACCTCTTTGTTTATCTAGTTGCCCTAAAATTTGTTAATAAAATATAAGATTATGAAGGATACATAATATTTCAATTTGTCGACTTTTAACTGAACTCAAGAATGCTTCATAAGTAGGTACCATGAAGTAACCGCGAGAAAACAATATCCTTAAATCAAATGGCAAGTACCATCAGTGCGACATTTTTCTTGCACAACCACCGCTTCTTTACACGATCAAAACGTTCTGAAATTATTTCATATAATTTTCCTTTAAAACAATAAATGTCTCGTGTATTATAAGGGTGCGAGCGTTTCGTAAATCGGCCTTGCTCGCTCTGATTTTGAAGATAATAGATAGGTACCTATTGTCTATAAGATTCAGGAATGTATAGGTACCTATTTCATGGTTGATAGTATCATGAACACGGTTTTAGAAAAGTATTTTATCTTCATCAAAGATAATATAGTTCTATATTGTTTGAAATATGCAGAAAATGTGCTTTGGAACATCTGAAAAGGCACCAGGCACCTGCTGAATAGTGGCAGGTTGCAAACTTTTTCAACTAAACTAACGCCCTTAGAGAGAAGAAGTGTCTTATATGTACGCGTTTAGTCTTAGGTACGATGAAATTCTGGTTTCTGAGACAAACAAATGGCTCTTTCACTATCAATTCTGGAACTGGTTTAGGTAAATCAATTTCTTCATATATTCGCTTTCCAGTTTCACTTGCGGCTACTATCTTCGCTTCTGTCGTTGTCTTTCGCTTATCGAGGAAATTGCAGCACCTGCATGCATACATGCAAACAACTCTTGGGCTGGAATTCTCGTTCTCAAAAACGCTCACCGCTTTTCAGTCGCTTGACACTTCTAATGTAAGTAGATGTAATGTAAGAAGTGCCGAGCGACCAAAAAGTGGTGAGCGTTTTCCACAACGAGAATATTGGCCCTGATGTTGACCTATAGTTGTTTCATTTCCATCATAGTATGAGTCAATAAATATTACCAATAATGCCAAACTTGTAGAACAAGCGAACCCATATTGTGCCTTTCAGGTAACGCCAGTACCTATAAAGTAAAGATCGGGTGAACATTTTCGAAAAGTTTGCTTCAAAAGTTAAAACAATGTGTAAACTAAAAAAAGCCTGATAATTGATCAGAAAAAACCCTATGTATGTAATTTGTACAAGGCTAAAGTCAATAATCCCTTGTAAAGTACCTGGTTGAAAATAATCAAAACACAAAATTCACTAGAAAACCGATTATAAAATATTTGTATCAGGCTTGGAAAGCTTCATCTTTGAACCGTCTCGGTGCTTGCTTGATTTAAAATTCGAATAAATGCCTAAAAAAAAATAATAAGAAACTATAAAACCAAAATAATCTAAGGAATTTGTCTATAAGAAGGCTTTATGAGTAATAAAAAAGCATATAGTTACCCTTGAATCGTTACGATGTTGGTATAGAATGCCGTGATCTAGAAACCCGATGAATACGCATTTATTTTTTATAATCTCAGGAGATGCAGAATAATTATTATGCAACATTTAGGCGCGTCGTCTTCATTTTAATTAATTTAAATGAGTACGCCATACTTAGCAAATACAGAAGCTTTTGGCGTTGTTCCCAATCAGTTATGCATACTTTTTATACACAGAAGATTCTGAAACTTGCTTTAAATAAATCAACATTTTTGAGATGCTAAAACAACTTCTAAAAACATTTGATAAAATTCTTCAAGAGCAGAGTGAAGTAAGTATTCCTTGCAATTCGTTTTGCTACCTCTCGCAAGACAAATTACAACATCGTGTTAAGAGCGTGATTAAAATTGACCGGTGTGAAGTTGGTGGCAAAAGATAGTAGCCAAATTTTCCGAAGATACCCGAACGCCCAGTGGCGTCGGGTCATATTTTAATCGACAGAAATTGTATTTTACCTCACTTTGACTTAGTTATATAAAATTCTACTACAGTTACATATCAGCGAAAAACAACCCATATTCTTAGGGAAATTATATCAAGGGGTATAGGAGAGGGATTTTTTTTAATGTTATTTTGTTTTTTGAAATATCTCGAAATCTGCTCGTTTCTACAGATTTATATTTGAACCACAGTTAACTTAGGTACTAATTCAATTTTAAAAAAATATTTCATCCTCAGCAACCCGGGACAAGGGGTGCAACTGGAGGTTGGAAGCATATTTTTTGAATTATTTTGAAATATCTCGAAATCTGCTCGTTTCTACAGATTTATATTTGAACCACAGTTAACTTAGGTACTAATTCAATTTTAAAAAAATATTTCATCCCCAGCAACCCGGGACAAGGGGTGCAACTGGAGGTTGGAAGCATATTTTTTGAATTATTTTGAAATATCTCGAAATCTGCTCGTTTCTACAGATTTATATTTGAACCACAGTTAACTTAGGTACTAATTCAATTTTAAAAAAATATTTCATCCTCAGCAACCCGGGACAAGGGGTGCAACTGGAGGTTGGAAGCATATTTTTTGAATTATTTTGAAATATCTCGAAATCTGCTCGTTTCTACAGATTTATATTTGAACCACAGTTAACTTAGGTACTAATTCAATTTTAAAAAAATATTTCATCCTCAGCAACCCGGGACAAGGGGTGCAACTGGAGGTTGGAAGCATATTTTTTGAATTATTTTGAAATATCTCGAAATCTGCTCGTTTCTACAGATTTATATTTGAACCACAGTTAACTTAGGTACTAATTCAATTTTAAAAAAATATTTCATCCCCAGCAACCCGGGACAAGGGGTGCAACTGGAGGTTGGAAGCATATTTTTTGAATTATTTTGAAATATCTCGAAATCTGCTCGTTTCTACAGATTTATATTTGAACCACGGTTAACTTAGGTGAAGTTATTATAAAGGAAAGAGCAGAAATAATATATTGCTTCAGAAAATATTGTTAACATTTTGTGTTTCTTTGATTTAAAGAATGCCACTTCTTTAAATACGTTCAATTTAGAAGGTAAATGAAGATTGACGAAATCGCGGTGAATTCAGCCTAGCACAGGACACAATTATTGGAAAATTAGAATAATTCAATTAGGTACCTACCTTATCAAATTGGAAAAAATAAATCTAATGTAACAAGGAACTAACAGAAACACATAGGCACATCGCACCTCTGTACTAGCATGGCAAAAAGCAACCAGTCTAGACTAGTCCGTCTAGACTAGAGGCATAGATACCAATAAAAAATATGTGAGACTTTCCGGTAATAATACGATAGCTTAATAATTTAGGGGGAAATTTAAAGAGGATTTTGATGGTTTTCAATTTAAAAGTTTTCCGATTCTGACTCTTTCAGCAATTCGATCTAAAATTTTAAGCGTAAAACTAGACTGTCAAATTCTTGAAAAATGTGAAGCAATCGAAAATTAAAACACGCTCCAATTATTATTTTGTTTTTTTTTATATTTGTAAAAAAAGCGATTTCATCCTCTAATGAGTCTCGTGCACATCTTATCCCGGGTTGCTGAGGGTAAGACATTTTTCAAAAATTGAATTAGTACTTAAGTTAACCGTGGTTCAAATATAAATCTGTAGAAACGAGCAGATTTTGAGATATTTCAAAAAATATGCTCCCAACCCTCAGTAGCACCCCTTGTCCCGGGTTGCTGGGGATGAAATATTTTTTTAAAATTTAATTAGTACCTAAGTTAATTGTGGTTCAAATATAAATCTGTAGAAACGAGCAGATTTTGAGATATTTCAAAAAATATGCTTCCAACCCTCAGTAGCACCCCTTGTCCCGGGTTGCTGGAGTGAAATATTTTTTTAAAATTGAATCAGCACCTAAGTTAACTGTGGTTCAAATATAAATCTGTAGAAACGAGCAGATTTCGAGATATTTCAAAAAATATGCTTCCAACCCTCTGTAGCACCCCTTGTCCCGGGTTGCTGGGGTGAAATATTTTTTTAAAATTGAATCAGCACCTAAGTTAACTGTGGTTCAAATATAAATCTGTAGAAACGAGCAGATTTCGAGATATTTCAAAAAATATGCTTCCAACCCTCAGTAGCACCCCTTGTCTCGGGTTGCTGGGGTGAAATATTTTTTTAAAATTGAATCAGCACCTAAGTTACATGTGGTTCAAATATAAATCTGTAGAAACGAGCAGATTTCGAGATATTTCAAAAAATATGCTTCCAACCCTCAGTAGCACCCCTTGTCCCGGGTTGCTGGGGTGAAATATTTTTTTAAAATTGAATCAGCACCTAAGTTAACTGTGGTTCAAATATAAATCTGTAGAAACGAGCAGATTTCGAGATATTTCAAAAAATATGCTTCCAACCCTCAGTAGCACCCCTTGTCTCGGGTTGCTGGGGTGAAATATTTTTTTAAAATTGAATCAGCACCTAAGTTACATGTGGTTCAAATATAAATCTGTAGAAACGAGCAGATTTCGAGATATTTCAAAAAATATGCTTCCAACCCTCAGTAGCACCCCTTGTCCCGGGTTGCTGGGGTGAAATATTTTTTTAAAATTGAATCAGCACCTAATTGAATTATTCTAATTTTCCAATAATTGTGTCCTGTGCTAGGCTGAATTCACCGCGATTTCGTCAATCGTCATTTACCTTCTAAATTGAACGTATTTAAAGAAGTGGCATTCTTTAAATCAAAGAAACACAAAATGTTAACAATATTTTCTGAAGCAATATATTATTTCTGCTCCTTCCTTTATAATAACTTCACCTAAGTTAACTGTGGTTCAAATATAAATCTGTAGAAACGAGCAGATTTCGAGATATTTCGAAAAACAAAATAACATTAAAAAAAATTCCTCTCCTATACCCCTTGATATAATTTCCCTAAGAATATGGGTTTTTTTTCGCTGATATGTAACTGTAGTAGAATTTCATATAACTAAGTCAAGTGAGGTAAAATACAATTCCTGTCGATTAAAATATGACCCGACGCCACTGGGCGTTCGGGTATCTTCGGAAAATTTGGCTACTATCTTTTGCCACCAACTTCACATCGGTTTAAAATTGTCACCTTATCGGGTTTTTTGAATCTATGATGGCAGCCTTGGGTGCTCCTTAATCCTCATCAGTAACTGGAGCTTATGTGGTTTAATATGATTGTTATGTTGCTTATTTTTTGTGTGTTTTAGGGTCTGTTTCTTTGACAAAAGTTAAAGGGTTTTCTGAAACTTCAAGTAGCTCACCCGTTTTATCGAGGAGGTTACTCTACAACATGACATGAAAAAATAAATCAGACTTTCAATGTCTTTTGAAAAATCGAGCATACTTCTGCTAGATCGTTTTGGGGAGAATTTATTGCCTCTGCTTTTTTAGTTTTCAAAATATCGAGACTCAAAGTTGAACTTCGTCATAACCGTTGGTCATAACTCAAATGTCTCAAATCTCAAATAGCTTAAATCTCAAATAGCTTGGATTGAGGCTCGAATATTTTCGAAGACCACCTGTTACCTGTTACTATGTAGTCCATTCAATATTTTCAAAAAAAAGTTTCAATCCCGGAAAGTGGGGTACCCACTTCTGAAGTTTGAAAAATGTGCAGTTAACAAACGTCTCTTAGCTTCGAAAGCCTCTACATTTTGGAAGGCACTCTGAATAAAAATATTATTCGAGGATCTCAAAGGGTGTTTTTCTGTCTTTCTTTTTTTGTGACTGTTTCTATAATGTTTTCTTCCTGTTAATGTCATCAATGTTAAATCGTTTCTGATCAATCTTCTCCTGTTTCATAACCGTCTGTTATCTGTTCTCAAATAATTTTTGTATCCCTTTGGTACATTATACATTTAAGATTTTACCCTAAATCTTATTTTAGATAAATATTTAAGATTATTCGCATGGGGATAAAGAGACCACCAGTGACCACAGCAGTGTGGGTACAGTACACCGCCTTGACTGCTGAGACCGTCGCAGTCACTCTTCCAATACTTAGTTGCTTTGATTTTCCCGAAGATTTTTCTATTCTCAAGCATAGCTTCAATCCATGCAATTGTAGTTTCGTCAATGCCCTTATTTCTAGCCACTCTTCTTATGGATTCATGTGAGATGTGATCGAAAGCTCCCTCTATATCAATGAATGCGCATAGAGCGGTTTCTTCACATACCTACTTTCATTGGAGCGAGTTTTTCATTAGGAATTCACCCGAGATGAATGATTTTCGCTATAGTTTTTAGGAGAATTGAGGTTAGGCTAATTGGTCTGAATGATTTATGCTGTACTGTAGGGCGCCTACCAGCTTTTGGAATGCAGACCACATTCACATCTCGCCAACTGGGCGGGGACGTGGCCTATATAATTTGTAGCTAGCTTCGAATATTTTTGCTAGGCATGGTATGCTAATTCTCTCAGACCCTGTTGTAGGAGGGCGGGAAAGATCGCCCATCTTCACCTGATGATTGGTAGAGCTGGAAGAGCTGTTTATAGGACATTCAATCTTGTTTTTTTTTTCAATTTTATTAATGAACGGCAGAGCCATTTTACAAAGAATAACAATAATATAAATAATTTAGGTGAGATAGCCAACAATACAAATACAGGAACATTGAATGCCCTCAATGTTCTTGTGAGGGGGGAATTAGGGCCATAATTGGCATGATGGAAGAGGATACGGAACATTGGAGAATCACGCCTCGATCCCTTGACTGGCATTAAAAGAAATAGCATGTAACAGCGGACAGAGGTAGATACCATAAACTATCTTAAATAGAATCAGAAGGTCACAATGACGTCTTCTTACTTCGAGACTGTCAATATTATACTGCTGGATGATTAGATCATAGTTGATTTGATAACCATCACGTATCCTTACATTCGCCCTGAGAGCTAAGGATCTCAAAGATGTTTTCTGCACAGACTCAAGGTCACTAATATGACATGCGTAGTAGGGAGACCAAACAACAGAGATATACTCCAGAACTTAACGAACAAGCGAGCAATACAGCAACCTGAAGAAATACGGCGAGAGCTGAGCACTGTTACAGGTGCTAAACCCAAGACTACGTAATTCCCTGTTATTAACATCTTCACGATGATGAATGAATATTAATTTGGAGTCGAACAATACCCCCAGGTCTCTGACTGTTTTCCAGACACCAAAACTGAACCATCGATAGAATATCCGTATTGTACCTATTACATTTGCTGAACGACTAAATGAGATGCGAAAACATTTCTTTACATTCAGCTCCAGTCCATTATTCTTGCACCATAGATTGACACTGTCAACATCTTTCTGCAGTAAAAGTACATCCATATAAGACTCGACAACTGTGAATACTTTAAAATCATCAGCAAAAGCCAAATGCTCTGAATGGACAATAACATCACTCAGATCTCGTATAAAAAAATTAAACAGAATAGGTCCAATGTGCGATCCCTGGGGCACGCCAGAAAAGACCTGTATTTCACTTGAGATAAAGTTACCAAACCGCACCAGTGTCAAAAGACTGACAAAAATCAACTACAATCCTACCCATTCAAAAAGCCTCAAGCTTATCAACGAGATATTCATGACTAACCCTGTGAAATGCCTTCAACAAGTCCGTGTAAACATTATCCACTTGTTTGGAATTATCGAACAGATAGTGCTGATAGGTGAGCAAATTTGTGACCGTCGATCTACCCAGATTGAACAAATAATGCAGAGGCCTGCTTAATGTACAAACACAGCTCTTAAGCAGGACCGACGGTATACCATCAGGTACATGAGAATAAGTAGCAGGCAGGAAGATCAGCAATCCCCTCAAAGATCTCACACATGCAGAGTTCAAATCATGACCTCCTCTAAAACTGTAATTACGAGCAATCTCCTCATATTCCTTGTAAATGGAAGCAAAATGTCGAGCAAAAAAATTCTCAATATCCTGACCGCTGCCTGCGTTTTCGCCGTTTTAATGCATGGTATTGGGATAAGCACTCGACCTACGGAGACCATTTATATTATGTTTCCAGAAGGAACCTGGGTTTTGTGCCAAATCTGAATTAATTTCATCTATGTATAATTTGTAACACTCATCCCTCAAAACTTTACAAGATGAAAACTGAACATACTTAGTCTTTAAAATTTGGAATGAGCAATTTTTTTCTGAACAATTTGATGTTGAAGTTGCTGACTAAACCAGGATGGGAAATTAGTTGATCTAAAGCGCTTAAGGGCCACATTATAGACCAACTGGGTAAGTGTCTGGTTGTTACCTAGCAGGTACTTTCTATTCTCTGGTGCATAGAAAGTACCTGCTAGGTAACAACCAGACGTTTACCAGTCAGTCCATAATTTGGCCCTAACTGGGACAAATTTCTCCAGCGCAGAATAAAAATTCCCCACGCATTTATCAATGTTGTCCGAGTCGGTGAATATCCTTCTGGCTGGGCTTTTAGTGCGGTTGGTCAGTCACGGAACTCCTTTTTACATTAGGTTATTAGGCGATAGACCCTGGAAAGTGTGATTGCAGAAGGAGTTTTACACTATCCAGTCTGTAGCTGGTGCCTTGGTATAATCGTCTGAAAAATGCGACAACTCCTTTGGATGTGGCACTAATCCTTCTCTGATAATCCATAAGATTCAGAACTATTAGTCCTGCAATGTTTGATACAAGTTATATTCATATCTTCGTCATCAAAAACCTGTCCATCTTTGAGATCATCATAACTGTGGGAACTAAAGCTGAACGCTATCACCTTCAATTTTTTCTATATATTCAATTTCAACAGCATTCTCGAGTGCTCTAACATGGCTAATACGTAGACGAAAATTGTAGAGAATAGAATTATGAATATCTATAACTTTTGCTAGGTACTAATCCTGTATTTTATCCTTTATCCAGTCTCTGAGAATTGAGTGGTAAAGTACATTGGAGCTTTCCGCCCTTTTGGCACGTCCTTTTATGCAAAATTGAAATTGTTAACCTTCTAGATTTTTGTTGTCATTGACAATTAGTTCGTAATTCATTGTCCTATATTATTCTGGTAATTTTACTCCTTAAATAGTGTTAACAATGTTATAATTACTAATTACTCTATTTGAATCACGTGCAATTTGTAATTAACCATACTAGACACCTGCTAGGACAAAACAAACACAAAGTGACTGAATTTGCAATAGAATCTGGGTCAAAACATGATGAACTTGTCGGCAATATACTTTAGGGATTTATAAAACCTTTTTTAATTGGCTAGTCGTTTCCTTGTGTGTGTTTTGAACTTGAAACACGTTTTCAATGGACAAAATGTTCAATGTGCCGCAATGGAAAACTCAATTTTCGTTTTTGGGAGGTCTCTTTTTTCTAACGGGGAGTAATGCCCAAAATTTCAAGTGAACAGACGATCAATCCCTTTGAAACTTTATTTGAAACGTTTTTCTATCTATGTAGATTATTACCTACCTCTACTTTTCAAGTCTACTATATCTACCTACTTGTCAAAAGTTTAGGTAAAACTTCATTTGTATTCAGCAATAATTGTTCCCCTCAAAACAAAAATTAGCGGATATTGATATTGAATTAAATTGCATTGCTTATGTAGTTCAATTGGTTAAATATCCCAAAATAGCTAACTAAAAGACTGACCCTTGAAAAAAAAACGACCTAATATGTCATATACACATATAAGACATAATAATTAATGTCATCAGCAAGTTGTTTTACATTACGCAAACGCCATCATCTTCAAGATTAAGATCATCAAGCCTAAAAAAAGATCTTTAATTAATTAGGCAACAGAAATGAATGCCGAATAAGGCTCCAATAGGTGCTTTATCAATGTAACGTGAAAGGATTTCTATTGATGTGACACATCCCAATAAAGGAGATGCACTCAAACAGACTTACGTTTTGTATTGATAAAAGTAAGCTAGAAAAAGATGGAAGGATAATGGAAACAATGCCGGGGATCATCTTCGCGGAGAAGAAGACACGATGATCTGTTTTTTTTTTATTGTTTCAATTGTCAATAGTGGGGTGGTATCGATTTAATTGATTCTGTAAATAGTATAAAAGCTAGTTTATCCTTTGAGCGAAAATAGTTTAGTTTTATTGTTTAGTTCTTATAGATTTAGTAAAATAATATGGGTAGTTTAAGGCTGGTGAGTCAATTTTTTTTGAATTAAAAAAAAAAATATTATTTCAAAAATTATCACAATATTCAATATTTGACCTTAAAAAAATGGTTCAACCTATCCCCTCAAATTTTTTAAAAACTAACACTACTAGATAGGAATACCTTTATGTCTAGACTCTAACATCTTGAACTGTGCCAAATCCAAAGACTAGATTTTGTAGAATCAATTATTCATTTGTATATCAGAAGCTCACAGTATTTTTTTGTGTCTACAGTTTCTTTGAATCCAATTTCTAAATTGAAATTTTCTCTAAAAATAATTTAGGTATATATTATAAAAACTTTGATTTGGGAAATTTCTTTTTGCGCTATTGACATTCTTTGATCGAGTCGAATTTGATTGAGTGAAAAAAAGATGGTAAGAAAATTGAAGTACCAATCATGTGAAAAGTGGTCATTGGGCAAAAAAGTTAGTACCTACCTATCCCTAATGTTCTCCATAAACAGGAAAATGTTTTACAGATGTTATAGCTTCTTTGAAAACCTTTGTAAACTTCAGTTTTTATAGAATATTTTTGAAACCAGAAGTCATTTTTTTCATAAATTAATTCTATTGTTTAGAGGGAGTGCATAGACTGCTTAGTCGGGAGGGTTAGTTTGGGTCAGTCACATTTTCACCAATTATGTGAAAAATGGACATTGGGCAAAAAAATTAGGATCTATCCCTAATGGTCTCCATAAGCAGGAAAATGTTTTACAGATGTTAAGGCTTCTTTGAAAATCTTTGTAAACTTCAGTTTATATAAAATATTTTTGAAACCAGAAGTCAAATTTTTCATAAATCAGCTCTATTGTTTGGAGGGAGTGCATAGACTGCTTAGTAGGGAGGGTTAGTTTGGGTCAGTCTCTTTTTCACCAATTATCTGAAAAATGGACATTGGGCAAAAAAATTAGTATCTCCATAAGCAAGAAAAGGTTGAACAGATGTTACGGATTCTTTGAAAACCTTTGTAAACTTTTACAAAAAAATTAGTATCTATCCCTAATGTTCTCCATGAGCAGAAAAATGTTTTACAGATGTTATAGTTCCTTTGAAAACCTTTGTAAACTTCAGTTTATATAGAATATTTTTGAAACCAGAAGCAAATCTTTCACAAATCAGTTCTATTGTTTAGAGAGAGTGCATAGACTGCTTAATAGGGAGGGTTAGTTTGGGTCAGTCTCATTTTCACCAATTATGTGAAAAATTTACATTGGGTAAAAAAATTAGTATGAATCCCTAATGTTCTCCATAAGCAGGAAAATGCTTTACAGATGTTATAGCTTCTTTGAAAACCTTTGTAAACTTCAGTTTTTATAGAATATTTTTGAAACTAGAAGTCAAATTTTCCATAAATCAATTCTATTGTTTAGATGGAGTGCGTATAGACTGCTTAGTAGGGGGGGTTAGTTTGGGTCAGTCTCATTTTCTCCAATTATGTGAAAAATGGACATTGAGCAAAAAATTAGTATCTATCCCTAATGTTCTCCTTAGCAGGAAAATGTTTTACAGATGTTATAGCTTCTTTGGAAACCTTTGTAAACTTCAGTTTATATAGAATATTTTTGAAACCAGAATTCGAATTTTTCATAAATCAATTCTATTGTTTAGAGGGAGTGCATAGACTGTTTAGTAGGGAGGGTTAGTTTGGGTTAGTCTCGTTTTCACCAATTATGTGAAAAATGGACATTGGCCAAAAAAATTAGTATCTATCCCTAATGTTCTCCATGAGCAGAAAAATGTTTTACAGATGTTATAGTTCCTTTGAAAACCCTTGTAAACTTCAGTTTATATGGCATATTTTTGAAACCAGAAGTCAAATTTTTCATAAATCAATTCTATTGTTTAGAGGGAGTGCATAAACTGCTTAGTATGGAGGGTTAGTTTGGGTCAGTCTCATTTTCACCAATTATGTGAAAAATGGACATTGGGCAAAAAAATTAGGATCTATCCCTAATGTTCTCCATAAGCAGGAAAATGTTTTACAGATGTTATAGTTTTTCCATGCAGATTTCTAACTGTTAAAATGATTGAAAACTTATATGTACTGTAGTTTTTATTAAAACCAAGTTGACAGTTTTATCTTATACAATCTCGGAATTTGTTTCTCTTTTCTGAAATGTATCTTCTTTCCAGTTACTGATCGCTGTCCTGTTGGGCTACAGCACGGCAGCAAGACTGGACAGCAGCTATCTGCCGCCTGGAGGAGCTAACGGAGCTGGAGGTGGGCCTGGCATTTCGCCCCCGTTTGGGGGTGGCGGCAAACCTGTGGCTGGGGGGCGGCCCGGAGGTGGAGGTGGAGGTGCTCGCCCGGGTGGTAAATTAACAAGTTTTCTTCATCACTAACTATAATAACAATCTTTGCAGGAAATACTCTTATCTCAATCTTAATTTTTGAGTTGTTGACTACGTTGTTTATTGGAAATTGATTGGTTGGATGCAGGTGAAGAAAAATCAATCACATTTTGGTTGATTGCCAATTTGATTGATTGATTATGATTCAAGTTTATTCATCCAATAATGCCAGTTCAGGCTGCAATATATTGGCTAAGCTTGAACGTAAAAAGGAGTCTGTTTCTTACTTGTGCAATGGAAACTGTTTCTCGAGAACTCTTTCTTATCTACTTATTACTATTTTCTTGGCTGTAGTAACAGGTGAACTCTAGTTGAGAACCTTATTCAGGCTCTTAGGATCTCCAAAACGTCGGCATTAAACCAAAATTCAATTTTATTTTTTCACCTATATCCAACCAATTTTCTCATTTTTGTCAAGCCCCAATCTATAGGGTTTCTAATGTGTTTCAAGTGAAACACTCTGTATATAACTCGTTATTGGATTTCAAAGTACATCATGAAGTTTCGACTTGTGCCATTAATTTAAGGACATGCGAATGATGACTAATTTTTACCAATCTCTCAGTGATTTTTTTTTCTTTATCCCTAAAGGACCTTCTTCAGCCTTTTCATATCACAAGTTACTCTTATAAGCACCCTTTTCTTAACTCTGATAATATGTTTTGCTCTTTTGAGCATCAATTTTTGTGAAAATATCCATTGCGGAAGCTATAAGTGGCGTACCTCACATCATTAGGGAATGTAGAAGAAAGAGTTCTCTTCAGAAAGCAAATTTTCGCAAATGGGAATAAATGAGTGAGACGTTATTGAATTTTAACCAGTTTTTCACTTCGCGGAATATGATCATTTTCTATGACTTCTTATAAATAGTAAAAATAAATGAAGAAAACTGGAAAAAAATGTCTTACATAAAAAAAGAAGCATAAGTGTTTTCTTGGAGAAGATATTTTTGTTTAACCCAAGCAATCAAGGATAAATAAATCAGATATAAGATATTTGGGAATCACATAGTAATCAATTATGAATACATGAGTAAAGGTTCTAGGACAGTTCAACAGCAAACCCCATGTAAGTCTCCATAAGAAAATGCTGTCCAAATTGCGGCTTTTTCGACCATTTCCAGGTAGCCCCAACCACTATCCCGCTATCTCCAAAACATTCTCAACAACACCTCAAAGACAACTCCAAGACATCTCAACAACACCTCAAAGACATCTCAACAACACCTCAAAGACAACTCAAAGACATCTCAAAGACAACTTCAAGACATCTCAACAACAACAACAACAACAATGGTTGGTGTAGGTGAGCATGTTAAAGAAATTTTGAAGCTTAGCGAGAAAATTATTGGTGTTGTTGTTGTTGAGATGTCTTGGAGATGTTGTTGTTGTCTTGGAGTTGTCTTACAGATGTTGTTGAGATGTCTTGGAGTTGTCTTCGAGGTGTTGTTGAGATGTTTTGGAGATAGCGGGATAGTGGGTGGGGATGGTCGAAAAAGCCGCAATTTGGACCTTAGCGTTTTCTTATGGAGATTTACATGGGGTTTGCTGCTGAACTGTCCTAGCACCTTTACTTACATGAGAATAACCTAGGAATCGCTAGGAATCTCTTTGGGAATAACATAGGAATTCATTGGTAATCGCTGAGAATCAAATGGTAATCGCTGAGAATCATATGGTAATCGCTGGGAATATCATCTCATCCCAACACAGAAATCGCATGTCATACATTTTGAACGATACAGCGTACCGGTCACTTGTGTATTTGTCTTTAAGACTAGTTTTAGGCAACGAGTGCTCTGACTATTTTCAATCAATGAAATTCCGTCTCTCTGACTGGTTTTTGATTTCTGTGAAAACAGACCTGAAGTATGACAATGTTGTAGAGCATAAAAATGAAAACATGAATCTTGAAACATTTCCCGAATCCGACTTCCCAAAAGAAGACACAGAATTTATTCACATATGAGGGTTTAGCAATTGCGATTCGCTACAATTTAGAGATTATTCAGAGCTCAACTTTAATTTGGTTATTTTCAGAGAAGCAGGGACGTTTGCCGATCGAGTGATGGGTCTGTTTCTGCAGAAATCACAAACCAGTCAGAGCGAATTTCATTGATTGAAAACAGTCAGAAACAGTCAGAAAACTAGTTTCAACCAATGAAATTCACTCTGACTGGTTTGTGATTTCTGCAGAAATAGACCAATTAGAGCTATGGGAATGTCCCTGAGGAAGACACAAAAGAAAAAGTCGGGAATCCAAGGCAATAAGAA
The DNA here is from genome assembly GCA_917834065.1 of Ceutorhynchus assimilis. Lineage (NCBI taxonomy): Eukaryota > Metazoa > Arthropoda > Insecta > Coleoptera > Curculionidae > Ceutorhynchus > Ceutorhynchus assimilis. The sequence goes on along the minus strand of OU892280.1, from coordinate 14,313,662 downwards.
CTTGAAGAGGGAAAGGGGAAAGTAGAATAAATACTAGGCGGTGCGAGAAGCAGAGACGATAGCACATATGAATCAGAATCATATATAAGTTTCTCGAGTGAAACCCTTATTGAAGATGTCTCTGAATCAGATAAACATCCTAGTGATATCAAAGAAATATCCATTATTTTAGATCCATATTATGCAGTGTAGACACGTATTTAGGTTTCAACCCCTATTTATACCTACAAATTTGGTGTGGGTGTGGACTACCATGAAAATAGAAGTTGCTAACTTTTGGAAAAAAGTTGCAAATACAGAAGTTGCCATTTTTTCCGTGGAAACTTGTTTTTATGAGAGAAAAGACTGTTTATTTTGGTCATATCAATGCGAAGCTTAACAATTAGACATCGTTTTCGTAATAAACTCAGCTGGAAATCGGATGATTGTAGGAAATCATCGAGGAAATCGGTAACTATAATTGGGAATGATACATACAAAAATATCTGAAAATCATTGGCAATCAATCGCAATTCTTGGGATGGGAATACATGAGATTCATTGATTAGTGATTGCCAAATATGAAAATCATTGTACATTTTAAAGCATAGTGGAAATGACCTAAAAAAAAAAAAAAATCTCGGAAAATTGTTAAGAAAAAGAATTGAGTGGATTATCAGATTTATAAGAGGCTGTATTTCGACACGATACCAAATTAAGATTCAATTTACAGGGTGTTCTTTTTGGAAATGAGCATTTCCAGTTTCACTCTATGCAGCACCTCGATTTAAATAGGATTTTTACTTCCTTTCATACATTTTAGGTAGCGCTTCTAAAAGAGAACAGAACCAGAACACTCCCAAGAAATCCCAAATTATTATCATTAAATAGAGTGTTTTTAAGAAATCAACAACGAAAACATTTCTCAAATGAAAAATTGCCAACTCTTCTCATGCCATCCTGTACCTAACTATGAGGTTGCAACTTGTGAAATATTTTAGAAATTTTCCTTCAAATTTAACATGAAAATCATTAATCACGGGGTATCATTTCGATTTGTTTTCTCCAATTTCAATAACAGTTCTTCAAAAGCTTCAATAAGAACATGTTTGTTAATTTATCAGTATTTAATCTACTCTTCAATTTGAATGAAGTTAGCTCAGATATTTTTTTTGAAAATCCGATTCACGAAAAAATTTGAACTAATATAGTACCCCAGCAAGAAAAATTTAAAATGTAAGTATTTTGGCATGAATCATGAAACCAGCATGTTGGAAAAATTGCATTGCTGAAATAGCATTTTTACAGCTTTCATAAAGCATGAAATACATAGTTTATGCGTGCTTATGCATAGCACGATCCATATTAAATCAAAAAATGCATGAGAATAATAAAAATTGTCGCATCCTAAAACCAGTAGCAAACTCTCCCAATACAATACAGGTAGTACTTTCTCGCAAAATCCACCTCCGACGAATACCATCCTAAATAATAGCAAAACAGTACCAATCTTTCATCAGTGAATGTAATTCAGAGTAAATCGTGATAGGTTGAGCCGTGTTAAAATCTTCATCGGTAGTTTATTATGTCGAGCAAGAAGGTACTACCTAAGTCGCAATATGTTAATACGATTAGCCAATAATTGTTTATTGTTATCTAGTGAATATGCAGAGTGGAATTTTGTATTTGTATAAAAACTAGGTAATGGAGGCTATGGCGGAGGCGGCGGCGGCGGTGGTGCAGGAGGTGGCGCCGGAGGAGGATCAAGCGCAGACGCACAAGCGACAATTATTTCTTCTGAGAATGAAAATGATGGAAGCGGAAATTATAAGTGGAGGTAATACATCTTAAAAAAAAAACATTTTTATTATTGGTGATTTTCATTTCAATCTATATTAGCTACGAAACCAGCAATGGCATTAAAGCTGAAGAAACTGGGGAATTGAAAAACGCAGGCAGTGATGACGAAGCGCAATCAGCAGTAGGGTCGTTTTCCTATACTGCACCAGATGGTACTGAAATCAAACTTGAATATACTGCTGATGAAAATGGATTTGTACCTAAAGGTAATAATTTGTAAATTTTGTTTCATTGGTTACTGGGTATCTCTATCAGTAAATAGTGTTTCTCTTGCTGAGGATATTAATTTGATGACCAAAACGAAAATCCTACCTTTAAATCAACAAAGTCTTAAGTCAAGCCAAAAATTCTATACAGTATCATTTCAATAGAAATTGAAGCTGGAATAAACTAAAGGGCTAAATTTACCTTTGGAACTAGATAAATATAAGCTTCTTATACTGTTTACCTATACCACCACTGAAGGTCTGAGAATTGGAAAAGCATTACATCTTCTCAACTGCTCTTTATATGTATAATTATGTCTGCAAAAATCTTTTTGTATTGACTGTCATAATCGGTTTTTAGGTGACCATTTACCAACGCCACCACCAATCCCACCAGAGATTCTGAAATCTTTGGAAGAAAATGCAGCAGCTGAAGCTAATGGCAATGGTAACGGAGGAGGTAACGGTGGAGGTAACGGTAACGGATATCCATCTGGAAATGGTGGTAATGGTAATGCTGGATACAGATATTAGGAATTTAGGTAATTTATATTACATATTTCCTCCCTAACAGCAGTATTAATTTATTTATTTTTTTTCAGGAATTCAATGCTTTAAGCCAATTTTACTTACCTATACATTTTAAGTGCCAGTGACCCCTTTGATTTTAATTATTGTTAAGTTTATATTTTAATATTTATTTATTTATTATTTTAATGTTTATCCTATATTTTTTTGATCTTCTACTTTTGTGTAGTAGGAATTATTTGATCCGGTTTCTCCACTGTTTTTTTTTGAAATAGTAAAGGTGTTTACTGGGAGTTAGTCAGATGGTGGTTATGGAATTATATAATAGCAAAATTCAAAAACACCTACTTATTCTGAATAATTTTTGCTACACCCACTGTGCAATAGTATAGTCATTTTTTCAATATTATTTATTTAAGTACCTTAAAGAGGACAGTACTTGACGATTTTATAAACCGCATGTACTGCCCCAATCTTATTTATGACGATATCGCTATGGAACAAGGCTTACGACTAAATGTTAACATGAAATTATATTGTGATGTCATCTTCGTGAATGGCTGTAATTTTTTTTTTAATTGAATAAAATGAATCATTTTGAGGAACTTATTTATTTTTGTTGGTCTCCAAACTGGCCAAATAACTAAGGGCCCTCGCTATTGCTGCAGGTATAGGTGGAGGTGTTGGCAGGTGACTACCTTGAGGCTGAAACCCATTTTCGTCAGCAATGTAGTTCAGCTGGAAACTGTTTCCATCTAAATCGACGTACTGATACTGTCCTTGGGCTACTTGGGCTTCTAGGTCTTTCTGTCCTGGGTTTTTGAGGAAACCTTGTTCTTGGGCCGAGATTTTGTTGGCTGTTTCAAAACTTAAGGAATAACAGATTAATTATTTGACATTTTCATCTACCAAGCAATTTTGTTTTTTATATAAATAACGATAATGTAGAAAATGGGGGGTGAAATAGCTGACTCAAAAATAGAACGTTTGCAACATGAAAGTCAGCAGGACAATGACCATTGGAAAACTTCCAAGAAGCTGGAAAATGAATTCTTAAAGAAAAATAAGAAGAAATTTAGTGGTTCTTACCTCCATTTATAAGATCCATCACCATTCACTTCTTGCTCTTGCCTGAATATTGGTATTGGTTCTGTGGAAGATTTTTGAGATGAAATGGATCCAAAGAAGGTGCAAAATATTATCTAAAAAAAAATACAGAAACATTTTTTCAATAATAAATTGGCGGTTTATTTTCTATTGGAACCTGAACTTTGTAGTATGTATATTAATATTTTATCATCAAAAATTGTTAGCTGCTTGATTACAGCTTAGTGCAATCAACTTAATACATATAAAACTATTTAAATTATTAGATTCTCATTTTAAAATACATGTACAGAATAAGGTACCTACAGGCGAGATTTTCCCACATATTAGCACCCCTCTGCAGCCTTTACATTTACAGGTAGAATAAGGTCTAGAAGGATGGTGTAAATACAAAAGTTGTTGAGTTTCAGCTGAATTTTCAGAATTCATTGTCAGAAACTAGAATTCAATGGGAAATTTAAAATTTTGTGTTCAAACTTTTTTCAAATGGAATGCCCTATATGCAAAATTTCACATTTCCGACATTCAATTTTTTTTTCTGACGGTGGATTCTGAAAATTTAAAGGCTGCAGAGGTGGGGTGCCAATAGCAGAACTCCCTGCATCTATTCCAGTGTTCCAGTAGAGATCAGTGAAAAAAAATTGATAGGTAATTAATTAATACCTATGTTTTTAAACCCTATAACATCATCAAATCAATGCACTTTCACACTTATTCTTACGTTACACTTTTTCGTAATAATTATTTAATGCACAATACTTACGATGAATACTTTCATTTTTTTCTTCAATATTTATACGAACAATTCAATAAATTGCACTCAGATTTATTGGGCAACAATACAATAATTATTATCACTGACTTTATATTCATATGATTTTAATTATTCTTGTGATTCATGAAAATACATATCTTTGTTATTTATATCGAAGTCATTCATCTCCCACCGAAAAGGAGAAGAGATCTTCGAAAGATTTGGAAATTTTTACAAGTAGGTTTGTACGTCCGAATACGTCTAGTGATTTTAATATAATAATGTAACTTTATGATAAGAATATTTAGTTCATTTAAACAATAATCATTATATTGAATATTTTCAAAGATATCCACCTTTAAGGGCTTAATTTTCAACATGGTTCTCAAAACTATAGACTCATAAGCTTATTGCTAAGTTTTTCGAGGATGTTCAAGATGACTATGTGCACAAGACTATCAACCTTTTTCTATGAAAATTATATATTCACTAACACTCAACACGGTTACATTAAGGGGCGGTCAACCCAAACAACAGTGTATCAGGTTACTCAGGACATCCTGGCTTGCCTGGAGAGCGACAAGATGTCTATGGGCATAGGCGTACGATTCCTTAAATAACAACTATCTTATAGAAAAGCTGGAAGCATAAGAGGAAATGCAAAAAGTTGGATAGAATCGTACCTCGGTGATAGAAAGTAAAGGGTAATGATCACCAAGAAAGAACACAATTTTTAAATCCAACACCATGGGAATAGCCCAAGGGGACGTAATTGGACCTTTCCTGTTCATTGTGTTTTTAAACGACCTGAGTGGTATACTGCAGAATTTGGACGCAAATATAGTCAACTATGCTGATGACACAAATTTAATTATGGGTGCAGAGACCTTTTGCAGCCTGGAAGAACGGGCTTGTGACATCTACATGGTTTGATCAAAATAAATTGATTTTAAATGAGCAAAAGACAAAGTTAGTAATTTTCGACACAAACAGATCCACAAAGAACAAGTTTGATAAGATGACCTTCCAATCACACAACTTTGATGACTCTATATCTAGCAAACTATGAATCAGTACTTACGTATGGCCTAATCTTTTGGGGACATAGTTCAAATTTGGAAAAAGTATTTCTGTCACAAAAGAGAATGTTTCGAATAGTACGTAACAAGCTTCAGAGAGTCTTGTAGATCAAAATTTAAACAGAAAAATGTACTTACGGTGTATGGAACATATTTGTTGGAGTGTATATTTTTTCTTCACAAAAACATGGACAAATTCACTATAAATAATTTCAAATCAAGATATGACACACGTACTGTATACATGAATTTTTCAATCCATAGACTTGCTCTTACGGAAAGAAACCCTTCCTATATGTGTATCAGAATATTCAACCAACAACATAGGAAACTTAGAAAATTTCAACGCCTTTAAGAAAACAATAAAACCATTAATAATTGATTTAGAACTATAGGTATAACCTTAACGAATATTTTGATGTAAGATGGCAAACATAGGACAACCTTTTGTCAGTTCAGTTTTTCTTGGATTTCTAGGAAACAGAAAACTTTAACAACAGGATATAAATGAGCAATAAATTCCCTAAAACTTTCCTAATTTGAGCCATCCTGTATCTCTCATAATAAGCGAAATCCCCATGTAGAGACTTGAATTTCGGACACACTGTATATATGTATACTTTTGTAATATTTTCTCAGATATAGTACCTATATAGAATCTAAGGCAGATTAAAAATGACATAGTATCTCTCTTTCAAATAATTTTTCGCTTTACAGTGACCGCCAAAAAGTTTGCAACAAATGGGAAAATATTTTATTATTAAGATATCAAAGAGAATGTTACGTGGGATCGATTCAGCATACCTATCAACAAAAAAAGCACTGTGACAGATGTCATGTGACCACAGTTATGGCGGGAAATTTAAAAAGTTCGCCTTAAATATGTAAAAAGTGCGGTTAGTTGACCAGAAATCGAAAAATTGTAGAGAGAAAAGTTGTTCAGGATTCGATTTTACGTCTATGTGTAAATTTTCAAAAAGGTAAAAGGATTTTTAATAAATATCAATTTTTTGGCCTGTTTTCTCGTAATTTGAAAAATATCAAAAACTTTTCGCTTGGTTCATATAATAGTCTAGGAGGCAGTGACGATTTTTGGTACTTATTTTCCCAGTCAGAAAACATGGATAGAATTGTAGGGTTGGTAATTCTAAGCAAAATACATATATTTTTAGGGGGGGTTTTCCGATGGGTTGAGGCGCAAAATGCGTTAAAGCTCACCAATGCACGGCCCTTTTTTTTCTTAGTGCTAAAAATAGGTCTACTAATGAGAAGTATACTGAAGTTACGTAAAAAAATAGTCCGGCAAATCTGTGAGTATGGATAATATGTCTGGCAAGTGAAAAATTGAAGATCCGAAAATTTTCAGTCAGACTCACTTTCACTATCTGACTTAAGCGAAATTGCTATTTTCATATACTTTATGTTCTATTGTCTTAAATCTGGAATATTTATATTTGGTAAAATAAGCGTACTCGTATTTTTCATTGATCTTGTGAACCCATCCGAAAATTTCAGCCAGACTCAAAAATTCTTGCTCTGTATCACTAAGAGTACAAGTTATTTAATAGACACCAACTGGGAAAATTAGTGCTAAAAAATTTCACTGCCTCCTGGAATATAATTCAAAGTGAAACTAACAAAAAAAAAACCAGTGCAGTCACTTACTTAATTGTCCCGCGGAAAACTGTAAAAAACCAAAAATTCATTTTTAGACCTCTCTGATCTTGTTGCAATGACCTACAGAAAACAAAAATTTGAAATAACAAATTTGGAATTATCATGAAATCTTCCTAAATAATCCAATACCTCTTTTCTAAATTCAATTAAACCAATATTTTTGCGCAAAGTTTCTGATATTCTTCAAATTACCAGAAAACAGGCCAAAAAATTGATATTCATTAAAAATCCTTGTACCTTTACAAAAATTGACACATAGACGTAAAATCGAATCCTGAACCACTTTTCTCTCTACAATTTTTCAATTTCTGGTCATCTTACCCCATTTTTTACATATTTAAGGCGAAATTTTTAAATTTCGTGCCATAACTGTGGTCACATGACATCTGTCACAGTGATTTTTTTTGTTGATAGGTATGCTGAATTGATCCCACGTAACATTCTATTTGATATCTTAATAATAAAATATTTTCCCATTTGTTGCAAACTTTTTGGCGGTCACTGTATATACAGGGTGTTCATTTTAAAACTTACCACCCCTATTATCTCTAAGTTTAATAATTTTTGAAAAAATCCCTGGAACACATCAACTATACTTTGAAGGGGAATTAGTTTTTATGCAAAATTCACCTCCTTCCAGAGCCTGGGGGTTGAAAGGGATGGTAAGTTTCGAAATGAACACCCTGTATATGCAAACATTTCCTTGAAGAAACAATAAATTTTCTTAAATATTCAATAAGAATTTAGTAAAAAGTATTATGATGGTTAATTGCAACAGACAATTATTGTGAGTAGGCTCAGATTCAATTGACCTTTAAAACTTGATTTTCGATCTTATTGAACCTCATTGCATAACGAGTTTAAAAGGGAAAACCCTCAATTCTTGGTAAAAGTGAACTCATTAAATTAGCAACTTTTTTTCAAGTGGAGGGCAAATCAAGATGAGCAAATATGAATAAATTAATAATAATTGTTTGGAAATACATTCGAAGGATGTAGGTACCTATTTTTAAGGCCAAAAACTGAAGAGGCTGAAAGTTGGTCAAACTTTGCATGAGACAAACTTCTGGTATTCAAACCTACAACCAACTAACATAATGTACACTGGGTATCTACCCAAACAAGTAACTTTTTACGTAATCAAAAGTTCATGAAAGCGCAAATAATTAAATTCCAAAATTTTCTTGACAGACTTAATAAATGATGTTAACCTTTCGCAATATTCAATTTCTCTTATTGTCTCGATGAATTGGCGAAATCTTTGTACTAAAAAGCTACGCTGCACCAGAAAAATTGTAATCAGTCATAATATTTTATTTGAAAGAGAAATGCTAAATATATTACTAATAAGATTACTTTATTTTAAATATCTGATAATTATTGTTGTAAATCACTACACCGAATACAATAGGTATTGCTCAACAAAATTTCTGAAAAAATCAAACGCCTCTTTTCTGAGACATAATTTATAGTTTACGTGTAATTATCGATTATTCTACAATTATCTTCATAAATTGCAGTATTAATTTTATTTCGAAATTAAATAGCCGTGTCATAAAACGATGATTCAAGAAAATAAGAGCTTGAGTTAGGTACCTACTTTCACTATAAAAGTCTTCTATTCATTAGCTTTATTGGTTCCATTGAATAATGGGAATTTTTCTTGGATGATGATAATTGAGTTTATGGCATACCTAACAAAAAAAAATATTTTTGTTTCCCGGAAAATGTGCTAATTTTTGAAGGGAAACACTATAATTTCCGACAAACTAACAAAAACTCTTGAATCCTTCTTGATGAAAATAAATACGAATGGGGGGACCACTATCTTGATAAGTTCCGAAATAGCATCCAGCTCGGACTTCTGCGACTGCGATAAATTTGACTTTTTATTGTCTGAAATACTATTTGAATTCTCTCTACTTTTCTCGAGGTCCCTGAATACATATATTCTCTGTATCTATCGTTCCCCTGGCACTTGCGTTTCGGGCTTTGTGGATAAATTTGAAATACTTCTCTCGAACATACCACCAAATTTCAGAATGATAGTTGCGGGAGACCTTAATATAGATTTTGGCGATCCCGAGAGGTATTCGACCGTTCTTCTGCTCAACCTACTTCAGTCTTTCAATCTTCAAATGCATGTTAAGGAACCCACGCGGACAAGAGACACCACCTCCACTACGATAGACTACGTTTGCTCTAATCTTGATTGTATTGTTACTGACCCTGGCCTCTCAGATCACAGTGCTATTATAGCTTCACTACCCCTAAAAGTTAAGCCTATTCAGAATCGTAAGAAGCAATGCCGAATATTTACCAGGGAAAATTTCTCTCATTTTAAGCAAACCTGTAACGACATTCCTTGGCAATCCATCCTTTTTCCGGCAGATCCTCTCCAAGAATTCCATCTTACTCTGAGTAATGTCATAGATAAATCTTTTCCCCTAAGGCCCCTTCGTAAACAGGGTAACCGAAAACGATTTCTGTAGCTAAATTAAGATCTTTAAATCTCATAAGAAAACACTTTGTTGATAGTCCTTTTATCTTGAACTATTATCTCAAATATAGAAAAATGTATAGGAAATCTATTCGTACTGCTAAACACCTATTCTACTCTAATCGTTTAAGCAATGCTGCTAGTAAATCTAGGAAAACCTGGAACATCGTGAGAGAGGTTACAGGTAAAAAAAGCCTTAGATCTCAAGAAATTGACATTGATCTTGAAGACTTAAGCAGCTTTTACTGCACTGTCGCTGATAACCTTACTGCAGCCGTCAACTCGAATGTTGATCCATTGAGTTATCTCGGCGACTTGCATGTCAACGAGTCTTTTTCATTTTTTCCCACCGATGTCCATGAAGTAGGATCTGTTCTAAAATCCATTAGAAAACAGTCCACGGTCGATTCAGATAGTTTATCCATAAAAATCTTGAGGGAACTTGGACCGGAACAGGCCCTTGGTGTTCTATCGGAAGCAATCAGCCTGTCCTTTTCATCGGGCATTTTTCCACCTAGTCTCAAGGTCGCATTGGTAGTACCGATACATAAGGGCGGGGATACAAAAGAGCCATCAAATTATCGCCCAATATCATTGTTATCAACAATATCCAGTTGTTGAGAAGCTTCTCAAAAAAACGTATGATGGACTTCCTATCAAAACATAACATTCTTAACTCCGCCCAATTTGGATTCCTTCCTCAGAAGGGTACCCATGATGCCATGTTTCGCGTTCTGGAACAACTCCTGAAGCACTACAACAATGGCTTTGCTACCGCGGGGGTTTTCTGTGACTTCTCAAAGGCCTTTGACTGTGTGAGTCACAGAACTCTTCTGAGGAAGTTAGAGGTCTACGGCTTTAGGGGTGTGATCTCGAGGTGGTTCGAATCATATCTTTCACATCGCAGTCAGCGTGTCACCCTGGATGGAAAATGTTCTTCTGATCAGCCAATCGTCCGTAGGGTTCCACAGGGATCAGTCCTGGGACCAATATTATTCCTCATCTATATCAATGATCTTCTCTAGCTTAATATATCGGGAGTTTTCACTGCGTTCGCGGATGATTCAACGGTTGTGTGGCACGGGGGAAGTTCTGATGAGCTGGTTCAGGTGATTTCTGTGGACATCAGGGCCATTAAGTGTTGGTGTGATGCAAATGGACCGCTTTTTAACTTTGGTAAAACTCGGGTACTTGGGTTCCGATGTAATGTTGATGATATTGATTGTGACGAATTCTCCATCAAATCCTCTCTAAATACTAAATTTCTTGGACATCAACTTGACGTTGATCTTAAATTCCAATCGCATGTCACAGCACTTGGCGCGAAACTTGCTTCTGGTTGCTACTGTGTCCGAGCTGTGGCCACAAATTTGGATGCAACCATAGCAAAATCAGTGTATTTTGCATTGAAACAATCCCACCTTTCCTATGGACTACCTTTTTGGGGCTGTTGTAGCCAATACCTGTTTTATTCAGTGTTTAAACTCCAGAAGCGAGCAGTGCGCTTTATCGCTGGTGCCTCCGCGGTGGAACACTGCAAACCCTTATTTAAAAAATTTAACATCTTAACATTTCCATGTCTTTTTATACTTGAATCGGTAAGTCTCTTACATAAACACATATCTTCGTTCCCTGTACACCAAACTGCCTTTTCCACACGACAGACGCACAATATACCGCTCCCGATTCCGCACTCTACTCTTGTGAAGAACTCAATAATTTACAACAGCATGAAATTCTATAATCACCTTCCTGCAACTGTCAGAAACATCTCAGATATTTCACGGTTTCGAAGCCATTTGAGGAGCTCTACTTCAACATGCCTTTTATACAGTTGATGAATTTCTAAATGTCTCTATAAGGACTAAAGCCTTCCTGCTTGTTGCATACATGCTTCTTTGAATTGAATTTTGAATTGAATAATGATCAAGTTTTTTAGAAACTTTTTCTTTTTAGCATCATCATCTGCTTCAATGTAGTACCTTGGAGGATGCATTTATAACCCAAACACCATATCCAAAACTTGTTATATTAGTGTATTATAAAACTTTGTGTTTTTTTTCTTATAGGTCAACTACCATTACTTCCAATCTACCCAATGATTCCAAATGGAGTGTATAATTTTTCTATATGAATAACCAGTGAGGAAATGCATTGCAATGGTTGACTATTTAGTTAAATTTTATTTTTTTAACACACCACACATCAGTTGACTGTTCTAGGACTCTCCAGGAGTAATAATCAGATCACCATGTACAGAGGTGGACTTCACAAAAGACAAATTGGAGATAAAATTTCCCTCGCATTTTCTTTAATGGTTTGAATTACTAGTTCTGCAATTGAGATGTCTTTAGAGGAGTGAATGAACTGAATAATAGATTCCATCTAGAATATGCCCGTAGAGCAAGATCAACCTCTTCTTCCCAACATTGTATAGGTTGGTGTCTTAAAAACGCCTTCAAGGAGCCAATGGTTATACACTGAGGTATTAACAAACAGATAGAAGAATTTCCACAACCTACCTATATGCATTTCCTGATATACAAATCAAGAAATGATACAAAAATTCGCAATGAATCACCCACTATGGGGCGATAATGGAGGTTTCAAATTTAAGTAGACCATTCCCTATATGCCTCAGGAGCATGCCTGAGAGATTCAATTCAAGGTTTTTGGGAAACAGCAACAGCAATCACCAAGAAAAGTTGATTTTTTGATGATACAAGTGTTGAGTACAGTTATTAGACATATTATGTCTTATCAAAAAACGTAAATGCAAAGAAATTGGCGAATGTCAGCAATCACAAACCAGCCAGAGCGAATTTAATTGGTTGAAAATAGTCAGACAATTAGTTTCAACCAATGAAATTCACTCTGACTGGTTTGTGATTTCTGTGCTAACAGATGACCTAATGGCTACAAATATGACAGGTGAAAGAACAGAAAAGAAAAAGAGCAAGGAATTTGAGATTTGATGAAAACAAGTCGAAAAACATTATATTTTTGAAGGAGAGAATGATAACGAATGAAGAATTTCCAGAATGTTATCAACGATGCAGTAATGAATTTATAAATAGAGCAAGAGACTCAACTAAAGAATCCAAAACATACAGAAAAATATCAGTATCAACATGGAATATAAGTCAAACATATTCCTCGACATGTGAAGACTGATTGATATGAAGTAGATATTCAAAACCAAAGAAACCAATGTCAAAAATCAGCTTTAGGTTTCCAAGAACCCGATGTCAGCTTCTCGACTATCAGACTTTTGGTATCCATGGCTTTGAGTAGCCAATAAGAGTCTTGAATATAGCATGCTGAACTGTAAAAAAGGGAAAAATGTTCTTGAAATAATTCTAGCTACCCGAAGCGATAACTAATGTCAACTTATAAGTGAAGAAGTCTGACAGTGATATACTTATCAGTATCAACAAGGGCTGAATCGCCACGAGTAGTAATTATGTTATGTTACTTTTTTAAATACTTTTTTGGATGTTTTTCAAAATACAGAGTTTAAAACGGATGTTCAAAAATGCCCTTTTCACATGAGTTTTTTTCAAGAAATATTTTATTCTTTTCATTAAAAATTTAAATCAAAACACAAAATCTAAAATAATAAATAAGATTTATTTAAGTAAACATTTAAAATATAGGGTACCTATCACAAGAAAAAAATAATTACATAAAACCTATCTACACCAATAAATTTTGATTACTGGCGCTCAATAAATTGGGTAGAGACTTGCATGTGCTACTATGATCAGTCTTGTACGAATACAGCTTACTGTTACTGTTCGAGGGACACTCAATGTCCAAAGCTACCAAATTATCCCTCAACTTTAAATACTCTTCTTCGGATTTTTTCGGACTCTCGCATAAATCCTCCACGTGCACGTCGGCTTTTTGTATGGAAGAGGCGCAGCTTCCGAAGCATTTCTGTTTGTTTTCGAAGACGTAACAGACTTGAACTTCGCTTTGGGAGTTGGAGTTCGCGTCCGACGGTGGCGGGACGTACTCGGCTTGCGTTACTACTACTTGGGTCAGAAGGTTTTGGCCTGGATCTTTTGTACTGATGTAGTTTGGTGATGGCGGATGCGGGAGGAGTTTCTCGGGAGCATTTTGTACCAGGATTATTCTGGAAGAAAATAACTATTATTAGTGTGTATTTTTTTCTGAGGGTTCGGAATAACTTGCTCTTATAATAATCGGTTAAAATCAATCTTTAATTATATTATGTACAGGGTGTGTCCTTATATTTTGACCCCTACCTACAGCTTTAGCTATACGAGGTGGAAAAAAACTTCAAATATGAAAGTTGCAGGGTTTTATGTCTATTATCTTTTGCGAATGTCAAATTGGGCAAATGACAGGTGCCAACTGTCACAATGACAAACACTTGCATTTTTAAATAGAACACCTTGTATTTTTTTGGCTAGAATGATAGATTTTTTTCTTCTGATTCCAAATATACCATATATGTTGATATTTGGTTCAGCTGTTCGCTATTCAAGTTTAAAAATGCATTTACATTATACCCTTAATTTAATCTGTCCTGGTTTCCTATACCAATGATTAGGCTTGGCTCAATAAAATTTTAAAATTAAATAAGTAGTGCAAAAACAACTTAACCAAATATCAACCTATATGGTATATTTGGAATCAGAAAAAAGCTATCATTCTAGCCAAAAATATACAGGGTGTTCCATTTGAAAAATTCAAGTGTTTGTCAATGTGACAACCAATAGGAGCAATTTCATTGGTAGAAAAAAATTAGAAAGCGTTAGCGATTTGCACAGAGAAAACAACTGAAGATAGGAGAAAACGAGTTTCACTTTCCTGTTCTAGCTTGACTATACTTGGGAGCTACTCAAAGGTTGTTATAATGGTGGTACCAAATTTGGTATCCATACTACCATCATCGAGACCACCATGGGTACCACCATTATCAGATAGCTATTGAAATGTTAAGATAGAATTTTTTTTTGTGTACAATCAAAAATGCTTTTACTCTACCTCCATCTCTTGTTGCTGCATTAAAGCTGAATATGTTCATCTCAAAAAACTTGAGTAAGAGCATTTGCTCTTGTTTTATTCATATGAGCCAATATACAGTGTGTCCGAAATTCGAGTCTCTACATGGGGATTTCGCTTATTATGAGAGATACAGGGTGGCTCAAATTAGGAAAGTTTTAGGGAATTTATTGCTCATTTATATCCTGTTGTTAAATTTGCTTCAAATTTTTCTGTTTCCTAGAAATCAGAGAAAAACTGAAAATAGCCAATTTTGTTTTTTGTCAATAATTCATAATCCGTTAACTTTAGACTTTTCTAACTTTAACATTATTAAGACACTTTTTTGAGATGGATATTTTCGTGATTTGAAAACATTCCGATCGTCGTTTGTTTTCGAGTTATTAACCAAAACTTTCTTATTTCTTATGGCGGCCATCTTTGATTTCAACAAAATAATATTCTGCGAAAAAAATCCTTTAAAATGATGTATTACAAGCTATGAAAACGTTTTGCAAGTCCTTTAAAATTACAGTTGGAACCGATATTTTGCTAAATTTGGCAACAATGCTCATAGTTATGAGAATAAAACTAAATAAGTATGATTTAATACCTAGAATCGGTATTTTTGAAGTCTTCTGGCAATTTTACTGGATAAAGAAAAAATAAGTAGGTAAGGTATTCCACATGTTTTTTTTTTTTTTTGCAATGTAAACAACATGATTTGCAGCTTTTCCTCCTTTCTTCTTTCGGTTTTTACGCCTCGGGAAAAATTATACCAATTTGGATATTCCAGATACAATTCGTGTTTTTGCGTGAAGGACGAATTTACACTCTCAGATTTTCGGTCTTTGAGAGTCTATTCGACCTTGTATTATTATTTTGATAAAATATTCTTTAATTCGAGTTTTATTTTATCAAGACAATAATATTACAATGGGTCGCTTTTTTGGCTTCTTTATCTGTGACGTGGACTGATAGTCCTATCAGTCCACGTTGGCATAATTTTTCCCGAGGCGTAAAACCGAAAGAAGAAAGGAGGAAAAGCTGTAATTCATGTTGTTTACATTACCAAAAAAAAAAATATGTGGAATACCTTACCTACTTATTTTTTCTTTATCCAGTAAAATTGCCAGAAGACTTCAAAAATACCGATTTTGGGTATTAAATCATACTTACTTGGTTTTATTCTTATAACTATGAGCATTGTTGCCAAATTTAGTAAAATATCGGTTCCAACTGTAATTTTGAAGGACTTGCAAAACATTTTCATAGCTTGTAATACAGCATTTAAAAGGATTTTTTTCGCAGAATATTATTTTGTTGAAATCGAAGATGGCCGCCATAAGAAATGAGAAAGTTTTGGTTAATAACTCGAAAACAACCGACGATCGGAATGTTTTCAAATCACGAAAATATCCGTCTCAAAAAAGTGTTTAAATAAAGTTAAAGTTAGAAAAATCTAAAGTTAACGGTTTATGAATTATTGACAAAAAACAAAATTGGCTATTTTCAGTTTTTCTCGGATTTCTAGGAAACAGAAAACTTTGAAGCAAATTTAACAACAGGATATAAATGAGCAATAAATTCCCTAAAACTATCCTAATTTGAGCCACCCTGTATCTCTCATAATAAGCGTAATCCCCATGTAGAGAATCGAATTTCGGACACACTGTATGGGGTGCTCCATTTAAAACAAATACCTAAATATTCTACTGGAACTTTTTTTTGGCTCACACTGTGTATGTAAAATTATCTATATTTTATAGATTCTTGTTAACCCTACAACTTTGCTATACATGAATGAATTAAAATGTCCGATAATGATTATACTCTATCCAAGCAATCTACGGAGTAACAAACAACAAAACCTTCAAAAAGGTTCATTGCTATTGGTCATTTATCAGCCCGCTGTACACTGTAGAGTGACGTTTTGTAAGATTTTGAAATAAATAAATGGCATAAATCAGTGTTCAGTGTAAACCTGGCCGCCAATCTGACTCTGGTCATACTCCGTAGGTTCGTTGGACAGAGTGTAGGTACATAATTCAATTTTTGAAAAATGATCTAGATAATATCATATGGCTTTACGATAATGACGTACTACATTCTGTAGGACAAGGCCTACATTTTTATGAATCAATAAAAATCAATGGATCAGAAACATTTCAACTGTTGACCCAGGATAAATCCAGAGATAAAATATTAACCTATAATGATTAATAAACTAATAAAATTCCGAGGGGAGCGGGCGGCTCACTCACCACAATTTGTACATCGATTTCGGAAATCGCATAAGATTTCGACAATTTTCAAGGAATTTCGAAAGATTTCGGATATTCGACTTTCAACGCCGTGCCACTAAAGATTTCGAGGATTTCGATAAATTTATTTGGATTTCGGGATTTCAGAAGGATTTCGGTTGAGATTTCAGAAGGATTTCAGTTGGGGTTCCGGGATTTCAGAAAGATTAATTTCGGTTAGGATTTCGGGATTTCACTCGGGATTTCATAAGGATTTCGAATAGGATTTCGCTGTTCGCGATTTCGAATGGATTTCGGGATTTCCAAAGAATTTCGAAAGAATTTCAAGGGATTTCGGATGAAAATGTACAGCGATTTCGGAGTTAGCCGCGGCCGAGTGGGGGTTCACTCATCAAAATTTGTACATTGATTTCGGAGATCGCATAAGATTTCGTCAATTTTCAAGGGATTTCGAAAGATCCGGATATTCGACTTTTAACGCCGTCACACTAAGGATTTCAAGAATTTCCAAAAATTTATTGGAATTTCGGGATTTCAGAAGGATTTCGGTTGAGATTTCGGGATTTCAGAAGGATTTCGGTTGAGATTTCGGGATTTCAAAAGGATTTAGGGATTTCATAAGGATTTCGGATAGGATTTTGTTGTTCGCGATTTCGAATGGATTTCGGTATTTCCAAAGGATTTCGAAAGAATTTTAAGGAATTTTGGATGGAAATGAAAAACAAATTTTGACTCACAACTTTGTAAATTTCAATCCGATCTTAACGTAATTAGGCTTCAATTAAAGCCAATTAAATTCTCCCCTGTGAATGATTTCAATGCAACTTTAATAGTTTTGCCACTGCAAAGCTTCAAAGTCTTTTTTAACTTAGATTTTTATCGAGGGGTGGCTCACTCACCACAATTTGTACATCGATTTCGGAAATCGCATAAGATTTCGAAAATTTTCAAGGGATTTCGAAAGATTTCGGATATTCGACTTTTAACACTGTACCACTAAGGATTTCGAGAATTTCGATAAATTTATTCGGATTTCGGGATTTCAGAAGGATTTCGGTTGAGATTCCGGGATTTTGAATAGGATTTCGCTGTTCGCGATTTCGGATGAAAATGTACAGCGATTTCGGGAGTAAGCCGCCCCTCGTAAAATTCAAACCATTGGGAAACTCTGCCAATATGTGAAGACAACAATGTTTAACATTACACATTGGAATTACCGGAATTACTTCAAAAAAGCATGTAAATGCGCAATACGTGTACAAATTTTGGTCCAGTTGTAACCCCCTCGCAAATAACTGGCTTACCAAAAGGATTGTAGATTGCGTTTTTATCTGTCAGATAATCCTGGACAGTTGATCAGAAGGTGAATGAGTGAATGAACCGGGCCTTGGTTTCTCTTTTGAGCAGCCGTTATATTCATCTTATCCCAAATGTTATGGATCAGGACTAACCATGTATCTACAACTGAACGTTGATGCTTCCAATGTTCCTGCTATGTATGAACTAAGGAGGCGATTTCTAAAAAAACAGAATATCTCTGAAAATCAAGGGTTGCTAATTTGGGGATTGAAGCACATGGAAACACTAACCATTTATCTGTAACTGGAACGTTGGTGCTTCCCTCACTCCTGCAGGGTGTGAAGTGAGCAGGCGATTTCAAAAAATCGGAATATCTTCGAAAATACAAGGGTTGCTGATTTGGGGATTGAAGCACATCATCACTTCAAAGACACCCTCGTAAATGTCACAAATAACGAAATTGGACCAACAAGAAGAAATGGATGACAGAGAAAATATTGATACTTATGGATAAACGAAGAACTTTCAAAAACAAGGACGAAACTTAATATAAAAGGATTAATAAAGAGATTCGGAATGAGATCCGTAAGGCTGAAGACACAATGACAAACACAGGTACAAGACGAGATACAAAATACCAAAAAATCGAAATTTTGTATCGTTGGATGACAAGTCAATTGTATCATGTATCCGTTTATTCTGGATTGTAGCATTGATACACGTGTTAATATACCGGGTGACAATGGAACTACTACCCACTGCGGCATTTCTTAACGGCTCGAGATAGAAATATACAACTCGGTTTGTTGATAGGGTTGAAAATTGTGAACAATTTTAATATAAAAACAATTGAATATCGTACCCGGTTTCACCAGAAATGGCATTGACTTTGTTATTTTAAATGGAACACACTGTATATATAAATTTTTTTGGACTCTCTGAACAATTCTAAATAACTTTTGTCTAACATATCCTACGTCAAAAATTGATAGTTTTTGAAATAGAGTGGCTCAAAAATATGTCGTAATTCCTATTTATTTGTATTTTACGTATAAACTGTCATTTCCGGTAGAACCGGAAAAGACATTCAATTGTTTCTATATTAAAATTTTTCACAATTTTCAACCCTATCAACAAACCGAGTTGCATATTTTTATCTCGAGCCGTTACGAAATGCTACCATGGGTAGTAGTTTTATTGTCACCCGGTATTTTTGTCTCTTGTCATTTGTACCTTGTATTTGCCATTGAATCTTCAGTCATAAGCCAATGACCAATGGTTACAAGAAAGGTGCACAGAAATGGAATAGGAATTAGAGGAGTAGCATGACCACTTCAACACACATACATTTTTGAAAAAAGTTACAGGCCGAATAAACTCTATTTGAGTAACATAGTGAAGAACATAGTATCATCTCTGATCCCAAGGAACTCCTCTTCCATTGGAGGAACTTTATGCGGAGAATACCAAAAGAAATTTCAATGAAGAATATGAAGGTGAACCCTAAGGTAATTAAACAAAGCAAACAAGGAAAAGCAGCAGGGCCAGACTGCTGCTGAATAACGAGAACGTAGACTCCCTGGTGGAAATATTCAACATATATGAAAAGAGCGAGATACTACAGGACTGGCACCAGTCAATTTTTTTTTTGTACCGATTCCAAAAATACCAAACCGAGGGGTTTTTCACCTAACAAAATGTGTACACCGATTAACAGTACTAACTGAGATATTTCCATGTATTAACAGATATTTCTATGTACCTAATAACAAGTTATTGCCAACTATTTCCATGTATTAACAAAATATTTCCACATATTGTCAGGTATTTCCCTAGTATTATCACCTCCTTCAACATATCTAAGACCAATATGTTAAACTTCAAGTGCTCATTATCCAACATCTCCTTATGTGGTAATTTTATTCATCCCACCACCTGTGCAAAGTTACTTGGAGTCTCAGTGGACGAGAGTCTCAAGTTTGAGCAGCATATTGCGGCACTTTCTGGAAGATTATCATCTAGCTGTTATGCCTTGAGAGTACTCTCAGAGCAGCTGGAGCTGCGAGCTCTCAGGACCGCATATTTTTCTCTTGTGAAATCTCACATTACTTATGGTATTGCATTTTGGGGCTGCTGCAGTACTGCAAATTTCAACTCCATATTTTTTTTGCAAAAAAGAGCCCTTAGGTTTATGCTCAGAATTCCCTTCCGACAATCTTGCAAACCTAGCTTCATTTCCCATAAAATTTTAACTGTGCCATGTTTATATATACTCGAAAGTGTTTGCCTGGTCTATAGGAAATACTATGCACTATGCACTATTCCACTAGGCAAGCTTATAATATTCCACTGCCAATTCCCAGAAGCACCTCAGAAGTCTTTTGTTTATTTTGCTAAGAAAGCCTTCAATTTTCTACCATTAAGCGTTAGGTCTTTACGTTCGTACAGAAGGTTTAGAAAGGAGGTAAGGGAGTTGCTCTTGACTAGGGCATACTACAACGTTGAAGAATTCTTTGAGGACACCTTGTGAGCATATTTTTATCGTGGCAAAAATTTTAAATTGTATTTTCATAGATATTTTTAATTATTATTATTTAAGTTATATGCTTTGTGAATAAAAAGTTTTTTTCTAGTCAACTTCTTGATTTTATTGATTTTTGTATCGTTTTGATGCGGTGGTATGCTTTCCTAATTCGTAGCTAGAATTCGAGGCTTACTTTTTACGTCTCTGTATATTTTAAACTGTTTGTTTTTCGAGTGTGCGCATTGTATTTTTATTTTATTTTTTATTGTCCTTTCATGTAACTAGTTCTAAGGCTTTTCGTTAATAATAGATTTAAGTTTAGCTTTGTCAATAAGATTGTATCTTTGATAATAAAGCAATTTTTGATTTGATTTTGATTTGATTATCACATATTACCAGGTATTGACATATCCACAGGTATTTACATGTTATTAAAGGGTATCAACCAATGATATTAACATATATTGCCTACACTATTTCCAAATCCAAGCGGCAGTAAATGACAAACTGGTCATTTTCATTACAACCTATCAAATGTCCTCCCTGCATGCGCACTGGTCCAGGTTGGGCGTTTCAACCAATAGGAAGGCTGGTGTTTGTTTATAATTTAGGTTATTAAAATGTCATTTACTGCCGCTTGGATTTGGAAATAGTGTAGATATCTACAAGTACTGACATACCGGGTGTTTTTCAAAAGCCGCTCACCCCTATAACTTTTTTATTTTTAAAAATAAACAAATGAAATTTGGTATTCTTATTTATGTCCCGAAAAAGCATTATTTGACGTATTCAATTATTTTTTATCACTTCCGGTTTGACCGGAAGTGACCCTAACTTTCTTATTTTAAATGAGACGCCAGATATATTTTTCCTCATTTCAATGGAAAACTACATTACGGGTACCTTGACACCTCATTTGTCACTTTTTGACATATCATCTTCAAATTATTCAAATTTTTACTTTTTAATCTAGAGTGCCATGAATTAGTTAAAATGCTTAATTTTGCTCCAAGGAACCTGGGAAAATTTGTTTTGATCTTATTTTGTATTTTATATCCTCTACCAAATGCAAACCACTGTGAACAGTTCCAAGACCAAATGATCAACTTGTTGAGTCAAGTCTTGAAAATGTTCCTAAGGATAATCCATACGAGAATTCACAACAGATGCGAAAGGTACACGTGAAGAACTTTTCAGTCTAACTAGAGAAAACTAATGCAAGATTTGAGAAGCTTTCCACCTTCTGATAGTAGGGCCTATCGCGTAGTAGTTTTCCCATTGGCCAAAAGATTTCATAAATTAAATATCAATCATTCTAAGTTGGGTGACTGTACCTGTTTCTTGAAATGATTTGTCAAAATTATTCTGATAAAGTTTATTTGGTTAGAAACAATTTAAAGTCAAAGATATTGTAGTCCTTGACCCACTATGTTCTGGACTGTCCCTGGCCAGCCCCTTCGCGTTTCCTCCTTATCAGAACTCATCTGAATGACATAAGCCATAATAAAAAAGAGACAATGAATAATTAATAAACATTGTCACATAATTAGCAAAGAAAGCCCGTAAATGTAATTGAATGTCAGTAGGGGTAATTGCCCTCACATGACTTGTTCCTGGGTCCACAAAGTTCAATGCTATTGTTGTTATTGTGATTGAAAACATACTTTTTTTGTAATCACTGTTTCTGTAATTATGTTTATGAATGATTCATAAAAAAAAATTAATCATACAGTTACATAATAAACTTTTTTGTATTTACATTTTCCTGAGTGTTCTTTCAGAGGATCCTCAATTATATACCAATGAAATGCTTGATATTCTTATGAGAAGCTTTTCTAGACTTTGCTTTAAACTTCCAAAAAATTTCATATACTTCCAATCTTCAATTCTAGCCAACCGACAGAGAAAACTTTGAACGTTAATTAATAGGTATGTAAATATTCAAATTAACGCTTCAAACAGCTAATTATGTACATACGTTGGTTGAGTTATATGTGAATCAATTAACATTAAAGAAAGTTGTTTTTAGGTAAAATAGCAATTTACTAGCCAACCATCATCTGATATAATTAAAAATTTCAAAAATAAATAAGTGAGTACATATTTTTCTCATTTATTACAGCACTTAATTTTCTGTCGCTAAAAATAGGGTGGCACAGTAGTTGTTTCCAAATATTTCATTTGCAATTTCAGATACACTTTTTATTATTGCAAAATATACAGACAAAAATTGAAAAACAAAACATTCAGGTTTTGACTTGAAATTTTTATTGTATTGCAGAGAAAGCCTAGCTCTCCTAAAGCAGAAAACTCAAGAGAAAATCTCATTAAAGCCTGGAATATTCCTTTAGAGTTACAGAGTGCCAGAATAACAATTATAGTGAAATATCTTCAAAAAGGTTTAGCTTTTTTAATAAAAAATTTCTTCAACAAAACACTGCAATAAAGAGATTAAACCTTATCAGAGTCCTGAAACTTTACATCCAAAGCCTTGAAAACTTTCCAATTGTGTTTATGCGTAAATAATAAATTTCCTATATTAAATTTAAATTACATAATCAGTTCACCAAAACTGGTGGGTTATAAATAAACATTAATTAGTATAGGATTTGGAAAATTGCTTTTTGGGGAGTCGTTTAGTGAGATTAATCAGTAACGAACAAAGTTTAATTAAGTTTGGCACCTTGGCGTATTGATTCGAAGGTGAAATTTATGTTGTTGTTTTCACTGAAAATGTGCCCTCTCAGCCAGAAATTGTTACATAATTAAATTCTTATTTTTTACATTTTTTTCGTTTTTGCAAAGATAGTTCATATTCAGGAATAATATTTCTTTTTAAATCCCCTATAGAAACAATTAACATTTATTTTCAATTCCAATCATAATCTAACAGATTATTAAATAGGAAATTGTCGGAGATGCATAAGAATATTTTTAGATTCAAATTCTCACCTATTATGAGCCTTCCATCTAGAAAACAGATGCAAGTATTGTCTACATTGTATATACATAAATACAGCGCCACCAGTAAATCCTACAGCAACCACTACTAGTTTTGTCCAAAATGGCCACGCTGAAACAAAAAGGGAGGTAATTAATATAAAATCTTGGAGTTTAAGGATTTTTTCTTATACATATTGGCCATTGATTGAAAAATCTATTTTTTCTGCGATTGACAAGAAATGTCATCATTTTTGACCGGTTGACAGGTCGCAAAACTCAATATTCTGGTATTTCAATTATGTTTCAATAGTTGCTAAGGAATCAATGAATAACAATACGGGAACACAAAACATCCCCCCTTAGAAATGTAAGTCTTATGAGAGACGTCAGTCTAGTCGTTTCAGCTTTCCCCTCCAATCACTAGAGGCGCTTCAATCAACCTATTAAAGTTTTCTTTTTCCTGCCGGACCGTGCGCCAAGATTTGAAGTTTATTTTGTCATTTCCAGTCGTCAAAATTTAAATTTTGAACTTCTCCCAACATTTAGAATTATCAATTACCTATCAATTATCAATAATTATTATCTCAAAATGTCTTCTCCCAGTTTGTTAATTGAAAAGCATCAGAAATGCTGTGTTCCGGGGTGCGGCGACAAATACAGCAGCTATTTCCGGTTTCCAAAAGATGCCGAAAAAATGAAACAATGGCTAGAAAAAGTTCGCAATCCTTTACTAAATAGCCTCAGTGTCGAGAAGGCTTATAATAATTATAGAGCGTGAACAAGACATTTTCCTCGAGAATTTATTGTTGGCGATCCAAAAGCCAGACGAGGACTCACATGGAATGCTGCGCTTTTGCTGTATCTCCCTGAAGGTAAGTTAATACTAGATATATGTGAGAAAGACGTACTTACATTTTCACTTATTCCTCCCCATAGTTCTGATTAACGACAACGTGTTAGAATTCGGGTTTAAAGGAGCATAGGTCAGAAACATTAAAATTAATTTTAATTTTAGCCCCAATTATCAAAAACAGTAAGGAGTCGTTAATTGATAAACCACAATCACCAAAATGGCAAAAAGTGGAGATCGACACAGTTGAAACTCGTCGAAGAGTCCTAAGACGCCTTCAGAAATTAGTTTCGCAACTATGATTGACATAGGTAGGTAAACATAATAACTCTGTTCCAACACGTCAAAAAATCGTCCCATGAACGGTTTCGAAACCACTCAGTATAACAATTTTAGTTTCTGCGCAGAATCGTGACGGTACATTGTACGGTTTTCTGCTGTGTTGGAACAAAGCTAATATTATTCATTTCTTTTTTTTAAATGTTTATTCCTTTATCAGGAGACACAATAATTAAAATATTCCTGGTTACATACAGGTACACCATATTCTACAATGCATGTATCCAAACTTTTTTGGTAAAATCGTTGGTAACGAAATTTCTGTTTTAGATCAACCAGGCCCTTCATGTCGTCAATTTTTATCTACTGAAACTTCTGCAATTCGGGCAGACATTGCTACACCAAGTGGAACCATAACATCTGCAAACATGAAAAAGTCACCAACCCACTTTGTCTCTTAAAACTTTTATTGGTAGGTACCTAAGTGTTATTGCTTAATGAATAACCACCCAGTTGGGAGTAGGTGAATTTTAAAACATCCTAACTCAAATAGGACTACTACTATAAAAGACTACTAATTACTAAAACTTGCAGTCGAATGCTAGAAAAATTAGAAGCTAAATGTGCGAAAAGCTCGTCTCCAATCTTGATCTATTTTTTTTTGCAGGTCATGAGAGACGATGCCAAATTTTAAAGAACATTAACGTCACTAGGCAAAAAATTCCTATCCCCAAGGGAAAAATATCTTTATTCCAAAGTTATAGAATCCAGCAATAAGTTAAGAAGAATCAGTAGAAGGTTGTCGTCATTTAAATCCAAAGTTTCTACTGCTGAATAACTTGCATCATAAACCAAATTTCAAAGGCTCGTAGACCACGTCAATCCATTGATATACAGCTTTATTTTAAGCCAAGTCCGTACTCAAAACCAAAAGCCTAAAGCTAGACGATTTACATTGGACGAGAAGTTGTTGGCGTTGTCTTTGCTTAAAGCTAGTGGTAAAGGGTATAGACTATTATCAAAAATATTTATTCTATCATCCAGGCGAAATCATTTTCTTGAATGAGCTTTATATTATGTATAACTACATAAACTTTCTACCTAACACATGCGGAAAGTGTATTTTCTGGACTTAAAGGCTTGTTTGAACTCTGCTTTTTGTTGTCATTCGTGCAACTTCCATCACGTGCAGAAACACTTTCCTCACTTGTTAGGTTAACAACGATTTTGGATTGTGAGAAAAGGACCTCTTTTGTCATTTTATTTACGATTTAAGTTTTTCATCAAGCTATTGTTAAATGTACGTCATTACTTCTTGTAACTGTCCTTATTATCTTTAACTTAACTAGCATTACCTACCTATGTATGTATACTTACATGAAAAAAAACTGTTTCGCAATAATTGTAATTAATTCCATATTCTTTAATATTTTCTGTTTCAAACTTTAATAAATATCTAAATTTGTCATCTTAATTTTTAGTCAATTTTACCTTGAAGGCGCTTCAACACTACCGATTTTATGAGTTTCTTCTTTTTGGCACAATTATTTTATGCCAAAAAATGGTAGAAACTTTAAAGTGGTGGTGTTCAATCGCTAGAATCAAACAATGGTGCAAACGATCCACCGGAACAAATAAGATACCGAACGAACCCTAATTGCGTTTTGCATTCGCCAATAAATCCAGAATTACAAAAGCTTACCCCCCCAGTCACTAGAGGCGCTGAAAACTTATAGACAGGTTCTCAACACGGCACTTACCTTTCTAAGGGGGGATGTTTTGTGTACGGGAAACACTTTCCCGGCCTAAGCCGGGAAAATGATTCTCGTACTGCTGAATAACTTGAACCAAAAGACAAACATTTAACAGGTATTTAACCGATCGCAGAAAAAATAGTATGTGTATTTCGGTGGAAAAGCACATTCTCAGCCTTCGGTGTTTGCCGGCCTCGGCTACGCCTCGCCCGTCAACTTACACCGTCGGCCGAGAATGTGTCACTTTTCCACCTAAATACACAATATACTATTTCTGCGATTGACAAGAAATGTCATCATTTTTGACCGGTTAACTGGTCGCAAAACTCAATATTCTGGTATTTCAATTATGTTTCAATAGTTGCTAAGGAATCAATGAATAACAATACGGCAAACACTTTTCCGGCCTAGGCCGGGAAAGTGATTGTCGTACCGCTGAATAATTGGAACTAAAAGACAAACATTTAACAGGTATTTAACCGATCGCAGAAAAAATAGTATGTGTATTTCGGTGGAAAAGCACATTCTCAGCCTTCAGTGTTTGCCGGCCTCGGCTACGCCTCGCCCGTCAACTTACACCGTCGGCCGAGAATGTGTCACTTTTCCACCTAAATACACAATATACTATTATTAAATAAATACCTATATTCCTTAGCTTATCTAGAAGTTTTAGCAAAATCAAGCCAGTAATTTGTGAGAAGTTTATAGGAATGAAAATGAGAAATAAAAACGGCAATTTCTCTTTAAAGATCATGAAATGCTTTCATTATAGTAAGCTTGATTACGATTTTTCATACATTATTTTCAATGTGAAGGTGAATATTACAGGAAAAATTATAGAAAATAGTAATAGTGCAATAATGAAAATGTCATACTTATGTTAATGATATACGTACAGTGCGTAATTGTTATGAAATATATTTTTTTAAGTCTAATGTCAAGTTTAAACCATCAGTTCTAATTTTTTTCCATTGTTTAAAAAAAACTGTATTAGTTAATAGGATACCTATTATATACTGAAGGACGTGGTAAATTTAATCCTGAAGCAACAGTTGTTGGGGGATAAAAAAACATTTTAATTCTGTAGTTTAGACTAGACAGTACTTTTTCACTTCATTGATAGTTTTCTGATGATTTTTTTTTGGAATAATATGCAAAAAAAATTTTTTTTGCTGTAACTACTGTACCTTTTCCTGTTCGTGACATTCGTGAGGTAACTTGTTATTTGAAATTCTATAAAAGATTAATGATTAATGATTGAAAAGTAGATGTTGAAATTTGAGAATTAACATGAACATTTTCATATCAATCAATATCAATGATTAACTCCCCAATCAATGTTAGGTCAAACATGGCCCCATTAAATCGACTATAACCCTGGAACGCCTGGATCGATTTTGATGATTCGTATTTCATTTAAAAGAGGATTAAATTGACTACAAAATAATCCTATTTTTAATGTCAAAAACTATTACCGTTTCAAAGGTATGAAGCTTCAAAGTTGAAATTTATACTAAAATTTTAAAAAAGCTGCAAACTCAAAAAACTCAAAAACGGTGAGTCGTAGAAGAGAAACTCAAATAGCAGTTTTGTAGTATCATCAAAATCTCATCAACTTTTATAGGAAAAGTTTTTCGGTACGACGCACGGTTTCCAAGTTATGACCGTTTGAAATTTGGAATTCAAAAAAATCCCCTGTTGAAAAAGTTCCCTCAAAATATCAAAATGACAATTTGCAATACATATTTTCTTCAAATATTTTATAAAAGGGGCCTCAAGGATCCCATATATTGATTATTTTTTGAAAATTTTCCCTAGGAAATATGGGGTACTTTTTTCATTAAATTGAAAAATTGAAGACATTCCAACTTTGAAGGCTCGTAACTTGGAAATGGCATCAATCTGGAAATTCTGGATGAAGCCATTTTGTAGGCAATGTAATCCTCTATGGAATGGAACATGATTCTTTGAAAGCAATCCAAGCATTCCAGATTCCGATCTAATAAGATCATGTCAGGCTGGAGAAGCCCCTTTAAGATTAAAAAAAAAAAAAAATCCAGGCTTAGGAGACGTTCTAGAGAAAAATGCCAAATAGCTTTTCTGCTTGTTTTGACCTCCTCTATACAATGGAATTTTTGTTTTTTCAAAATTCCGAAAATTTCGATTTTCCATTATGTGGGGTATAGAAGAGAGCCAGAAACTCCTGGAAAAGCGGAAAATTAAGGGGAAAAAATGGATTCCGACATTTCTCTGGACCTCCTCTATGACGTCATTAAAAAAAATCCAGGAAATTTTTTGCCGGAAAAAAAGGAAGGCTGAATATCTGGAAAACTATATGTCCTAGAGGGAAAACTCAAGAAGCTTTTTTGTAGATTTCGACGAGCTCTACAATCTGCCCCTGAAAAGTTTTCCTCTAGAACTTACCGTTACGGAGCTATGGCCGGTTGAAGTTGCAATTTTCGTCCTTTTCAAGAGTTCCCTGTACTGTAGGTATAGGACCAAAAATCAAAGTCAAAATTTCGGAATTTCAAGATAGCCATTTTGTAGAGGGAATCCCAGAAAGTCCCAACAACAACTTTTTTTCACCTAATTTCGTGATTTTCCAGCTTTTTTTTAAATTAAATGCAGCCTCTTGTGAATTAATTTTTTTCTGGAAAACTGGCAGAGGAAAAAAATTTGAAATTTTCCCAGGAGAGAGAGGAAAGTGACGAGCTCATTTTAGGAAAATTTCAAAATTTTCCATTGAAAAATCACTCCAAGAAAAGGTCTGAAAAATTAACATTTTAAAGCAAAATTAGGGAAAACACCCTCTTACATTTCAATTTTTTTCAGGAATACTGACAAAGGGAAAATTTTGAAATTTTCACAGGAAAAAGTGGAAAGTAAGAAGCTCATAACAGGTAAATTTCGAAATTTTCCAGCAAAAAATCACTCCAGAAAAAATTCTCTGGCAAATTGATTTTTATACCCTTACCTCGACCCTTTTTTAATTTTTTTCTGAAAAATTGGCAGAGGGAAAATTGTGAAATTTTCACCGATGAAAGTGGAAAGTGAGAAGCTCATTATAGGCAAATTTCAGAATTTTCCAGTGAAAAATCACTCCAGAAAAAATTCTGGAAAATTGATTTTTATAAGCAAAATTAAGGAAAATTCACCCTCTTACATTTTTATTTTTTTCTGGAAAACTGGCAAAAGGAAAATTTTAAAATTTTTACAGGAAAAAGAGGAAAGTGAGGAGCTCATTAGAGAAAAATTTCGAAATTTTCCAGTGAAAAATCACTCCAGAAAAAATTCTGGAAAATTGACTTTAATACGCAAAATTAAGGAAAATTCACCCTCTTACATTTTAATTTTTTTTTGGAAAACTGGCAAAGGAAAAATTTTGAAATTTTCACAAGAAAAAGTGAAGAGTGAGAAGCTAATTACAGGATAATTTCAAAATTTTCCAGTGAAAAATCACTCCAGGAAAAATTCTAGATAATTGACTTTTATAAGCAAAATTAAGAAAAATTCTCCATCTTACATTTTATTTTTTTTCTGGAAAACTGGCAGAGGGAAAATTGTGGAATTTTCACAAGAGAAAGTGGAAAGTGAGAAGCTCATTACAGGAAAATTTCAAAATTTTCTAGTGAAAAATCACTTCAGGAAAAATTCTGGAAAATTGACTTTTATAAGCAAAATTAAGGAAAATTTACCCCCTTACATTTTAATTTTTTTCTGGAAAACTGGCAGAGGGAAAATTGTGAAATTTTCACAGAAGAAAGTGGAACGTGAGAAGCTCATTACAGGAAAATTCCAGTGAAAAATCACTCCAAGAAAAATTTTGGAAAACTGACTTTTATAAGCAAAATTAAGGAAAATTCACCTTTTACATTTTATTTTTTTACTGAAAACTGGGGAGGGAAAATTTTGAAATTTTCTGGAGAGAATGAGGAAAGTAAGGAGCTCATTATGGGAAAATTTCAAAATTTTCTAGTCAAAATTCACTCCAGGAAAAATTCTGGAAAATTGACTTTTTCAAGCAAAACTAAGGAAAATTCACCTTTTTACATTTTAATTATTTTCTGGAAAACTCGCAAAAGAAAAAGTTCGGAATTTTTACAGGAGAAAGAGGAACTTAAGGAAGTCATCATTCTATCATTTCAAAATTTTCCACTGGAAAATCACTTCAGGAAAAGTTCGGGAAATTAATTTAATTAGGGAAAATCCGAGGGAAAATCAAATTTCACAATTTTAGAAAAATATTTTGTTTTTTGATTAGAGGGGGCCAAAATAAAGCGAAAATGCCCTCTGTCATTTTTTGGTTTGAAGCCTCTTAAGCCCGGAAAAAAATCGAAAAGAAAATTTCAAAATTGTATTTGTAATTTTCCAACTTGACGTCAAACACAGCAAGTGGCTATTCATTTTCATTCAAGACCCCAGAAATTAAAAGAAAATATAATCTAGATTGAAACTGCTACCTTATTCCCTTGAAACAGGGACCGAATTGCATTATAGACCCGTAAGTGAAAAAAAAAAACCTTAGAAAAGACTTTCATACAGTTTTTTAGTGTGTTGAAACAAAGCCAAAATATTTGTACCTTTATGTTTTTTTTTTTAATTACACATTTTTACTATACATCGTTAAAATACTCTGAGAAATAACATTATTTATCATCACACACATTACTTATTACTATTTACCATACCTAATAGACTTTCAAACTATTTTTAACTGATATGTATATTGCAATAACAAAATATGCAAAGTTAAGTAATTTAGTTCCGAACAGAAAATAATAATTTACTTACCGATTAGTCCTTTTTGCACTTCTTCCGCAGCCCTATCAATAAGTACAAAGAGAGACCACACCACACACACAGCTGCCACAAAATGGAACAAAATGGCACATAAAAGTCTTCGCCTCTCTACGCTGCTCATTTCCAAAATTCGCCACTAAAAAAAAATAACAATAATTGTTAGTACATAATAATATACTCAAATATTAAAAATAACTAAAAATAATGAATGTATGTAAAGAAATCTAATATCCAAAATCTAAACAAAAGAGTACAATGCACAAGAAGTCAAGTCAAGTCAGTGAACTATAAAATGTTATCCACAAATCCTTTTACAAAAGGGCGTTTACCATGTATTAAACCACCAAAGTAAATTTTACCCTTTAAAGTTGTTATAAATGAAAAATAAGCTCGAAAAATGCCTCCATACTTCATTTCTTAAGGATACTTACATCATATTTCAGCTCTTATTGAAATTTCCAGAAAAGAAAAATAAATCGACTAGAACTATGCCTAGCAATTATTGTGAGTTTCAAAATATATTACATAAAATACTTATCTGAAGGTGGATAGCCCACCTGGTATGTCTAATAATAATGCTGTTAAAAATCTTTTCGAAAATACTAACTATTCTTTGTTTAGCTTCAACTCTTAGACTTGAATTCAACACAAACATTTTCACTTAAATAATGTTTGCCCCATCTATAGAATATACAGTTTGAGTGCTCTATTTTGATCTTTAATGGAAATGCAGTAAGACTACGGCCACCCAATTTTATGTCTGTATTTATTGACGTATTTCTCCTCGCACCTTGTACGAAAAAGTTGTTGAGGTTGCAATCAATTTAAATTTTGTACATTTGTATGTAAATCTGCAATAATTTGGTGAATACTAATGACTGCATTTATTGCCAAAATTACTTTTTTTGAATTTAAATGTAATCCTTGATAACATCTTTAAAAAAAAAGTAAAAGTTGCCAAGCCAATGCCCTAGAGTTGACTGAGCAACAATAACATTTTTTTCAACCTTTTCGCTTAGTTTGATGAGTTTTCAACTCAGTTCTAAATATTTAAATTAGATACCTACACCGTAATTAAACGAAATACGAATAAGAAACGGGAAAACAGGAACATTTAAACCATGTAGACAATTGTAATGTGTATTTTAAACATAAAACCTATTATTAAAGCGACAACTTAATTTGTATTGCCAAAAAAAACACACGAGCCAGATGCCCTGAGTTTTTGGCAAGAATTAGTCTAATAGCTTCGAAATATAAAACACTAACAGTGAGCAATATTAAATTGTTGACACCAAAAAAATCTTATAAACAAGGCTTTTTCAAATTTTATTTTCCTGTCTGATTGTGGCCTTTGATTGTTCAAATTGCATGCCTAACATGCAAGTTTTTTTTATTAAAATTTTAAGCACTAATTATTAAATAATTATTTGAAAATTTTCAAGATATAATGAGCAATAATTATTCCTGCTATTATTTGAAACAATGAGGCATGCCTAGTGCGTTGCAAGTGACTCGTTATAAAAAAAGTAATAACAAGATCATTATGTTGATTTGATTGGTGTGAAGTACAAATTTATCTCCAATTAATAATTAGTGAGAGCTTTGGTTATTTGGGCTCCAATGAAACGTTATAGCAGTATTTGTAGACCTAAGAAAAGCATTTGAACCATCTTTCTAATCAAATTTTATCTATGATACCAGCAATATAGGAATGTATGTAGAAATTACTCCACAAATAAATGCCTCCTTTTAATCACACTTTAGATATCGAATACCACTCTGGGGAACATGTTGGATAACGAATTTAAGCTCGATCGAAGTCCGAAATTAGAGTAGCAAAAAATTTTGTCTACTCCGAAAAAATCCAATAATAAACAGCGAGAGATCTGGAATAGCGTAAATGAACTTCGACAAAAATCAAACTCCAATAGAGAAAATAACTCGAAAAATAACATAGATTGGGACTCGGATTGGGAGTCCCAAGGGGAATCCAGTCCAACCTTTCATGTAATAATTTGGATGATTTCTATGGCTCCGTTGCTGCTAAATTGTCCTCATAAATTTCTAGTAATAAAGATTACAATGAATATTTGTTTTAATTAATTAAGTAACATAAATAATTCTCTCCTATTGATTTAGTAAAACTCAAAAGCATAATAACTAATGATAGACATTCAAAATAAAAAATGCCACGGCATGATATCTTTATGTGAGCTTTATATGAGGATTAATCTTTGTGCTACTATCCACAATGCCTTGAATTGGTGGAATAATTATTGTGCTCATTTTTAAGGGTGGTGGTGTTGATGCACCATCAGATTTCCGCACAGTGGTTTTATTGGCCCCCAATCTGCGATAGTGAGAAAAATTGTGTTATTCACTAAGGGAAAAATGTGACAAGATTTCGGATTTGGAGCGATTTTGAGGGATTTCGGAGGATTTTGGTAGGATTTCGGAAAGATTTCGAGATATTATTCACTGTGACAAGATTTCAGATTTAGAGCGATTTTGAGGGATTTCCGTTGATTTCGAAGGATTCCGGGTGATTTCGAAGGATTTCGGGTGATTTCGAAGGATTTCGGGCGACTTTGCAAATATTTTAATCTGATTTCAGACTGTTACTTATCTTATAAGTATATTCGAAAGTGTATTAGTATAAACTGAAAAACGGCCACGTTGACCGATTTATGAATTTTGGGCCAATTGCGAGGGATTTTAGGGTCTGCGGAAAGATTTCTGACAGATGTCGGAGGGATTTCGGCGGATTTCGGAGTGATTTCGTGGATTTCAGAAGGATTTCAGTGATTTCGGTAGGATTTTGGAAAGATTTCGGGGATTTCGGACGAATTTGTCACACGATTTCGGGAGTGATTAACCCCTCGGGGTGGTGTGTCTGATGGAAGAATAGTGACTCACAAACACCTCAAGGTTCTGTATACTTTTTGCGGATTATGCCTTTTTCTTATCGAGACTTGAATTGTAATCATTAATAAAGATGCACATTTAATAAATACGTGGTGTCTGTAATCTCCTAACATTAATAGGTATAAATAAAACTTGTGTCATGAATTTTAAATGTGATACTGATGTACCATAAGTAATAACCTCAGTAATAACTTACAACCCTTGAAAAAAATAAAATTCTTGGGTATTTACTCGAGGAATAGGCTTAAATTTGTAAGTGTAAGACACATAAACCAGCTCAAAACAAAATTGAAATCTAGTTAAGTACTAGGGAATCCAGAGTTCTAAGTAGGAAACCAAATAGAGAAACTGTTAAGGTTGCATATTTTGGTTTAATTGAAGCGGGCCGATATAATAGGTATACGTTTCTGTTGTTTCTGACAAAGTTAAACTAACATGTTTACTAATACATATTAGAAACAGCAGCTATGATACACAAGAAGTTTCAAAAAGGTATACCTACATTCCACTAATACAAATAACGCAAGGTCATCTTACAGAGTACCAGTGCCAGTACCAACAAGTACTCTAGTTAAAAAAATCTATTATATTCAACATTCAACAGCGAAGCTATTTTCAATCAAATCCTACCACTGGAACTATGTAAAGTTGAATCGGCTAAGATTTGAAAAAAAAAGTTAAAAAACCTATCAATTGTAAATCAGTAGGTTCTACACCTGGATACAACACCATGGAGAAATTTTTTAATTCAACTTTTGAGTAGGTAAATGCAGTATCAATTTCTGCCTTCAATTTAATGACTTTTACTCTGTTTGTTTAAGAAATAAGTTTCCCTAATGTTTTTGTAAGATGTACCTACTTATTTAATTTTTGATTTTGTTTTGTGCTCCATCATGTTGAAACCATGTATTAATCAACTGATATATTGGAATGTTTTCCAGATATTATTGAAATTGCATTTACTCAGTAAATCGACACATGATGGAGCGCCGCCTCACAACACTCGTTCTGTTTGCTATTTCCCGGAGGAATGTTTTCCAAGAATATGGATCGGAAACCAACAAGGCAACCAATGAGCGCTACCCTGGCCGGCGAAAAGCCCAGATCTAACTATTTTAGAAATTATCCTCTGGGGAAAAAGTAAAAACAAAGTGTACCCTAATAAATTCAATAATCTCGTCTGGAGCTTTTGAGAACCAGCATAGGAAATGAATTCCGCTCCATAACCTAGAGAGATTTATTCCAAGGAGCTGTCAACAAAATAAGAAGAAAAGTCAACCGCTGTTTGCAGCAAAACGGTGATCTTTTTCAACATTTAGAAAAGGAGGTATTTTTTTTTCGGTTAGTTAGTTGTGTTATTTTTTTTTCTACAACTGTATTAATTGTGCTAATTATCAAAAACAAAAACGATGGCATTCTTTGCACTCTTCACATAAGTTAACGTGATAAAAAAAAAGTACCTACCTACTGTGTGGAAGAGAGACTTGTGGATTTATGTACTTGAGATGCGATATGTAAAATGGAAAATGAATAAACACAACAAACACAGCTAGGTATCAGGCTTGGTATCAGGTAAAATCGAGGGTAAAATCATCATTACAGTATTACTCTAATTCACTAGCTAATTCAGGTAAGGTAAGATTATCAGTACTCATCTATGCTAAAATATGCTTTAGTCTGCAATAATAATTTTACCCTCTGTCATGCTATAAAAGATTTCGCAGACTGACGGAAAAGACATTATTTGCGAAAACTTATTACCCCATAAATGATTTTTTCAATGACAATTTTAGTTAAATATCTCGTTAAATATATTATGGTAGGTATTTTGTCCTACTTTTGATTGGGTTTTGTTCTGTATGAGGTTGATGTTTTTGCTTGCTTGTTTTTATTTTTTCTGTTCATTTTGTTATTTGTCATTTTAACTTTAGATTTTGAGGGTTTTTATCATAACTTTGACCCTAGCTTTGACCTCACTTTTGTTAGTTTCAAGCTCGGTAGAGATGAACCACATTAATATTATGTTGTGTGGTGATTATAATTTGCCCAAAGTCTAGTGGGTGAATGACAACATGGGAACACAAGCCTTTTCTTTGGAAGGCTCGTTCACTGAAGAAACTAAATGCTCAGTTGAGTACATGGCATTTCTCAAGTTACATCAAATAAACAGTTTCCCGAATATAAGTATATGGTAACTGCCTTGATTTGGTTTTTTCGAACTCACTGGAAACTGTGATCTCTCTTTCTGACATACTTATAATTTTAAGGGAGCAAACTATGGAGAATTGAATCTATATCTATCATATTATCAAGAATATTATATTCCTTGGAATGAACTTTTCAATATCCGAGATATAAACGAAATGGTAGAAGCCTTCTACAACATTATTTTTCAGTTAATTGATATGTTTGTGCCAAAATGTAAATTTAAAAAGAAAAAATTTCTAGATTGGATAAATCAAAAACTAAAATAATAATTGCAAAAACAGCTGCGCATAATAAATTTATATCAACACAGTCTTTCAGAGATTTGGAGATCTTCTCTGAGCTACGAAGGTAGTGGAGGCAGTACTCTAGATGTCTTACTCTGATTCTCGCTCTGATTATATTGCCAGTCTAGAAAATACCTTGATAAATAAGCATGAGCATGATTACTGGAAATTTGTTAATGTCAAAAAAAGAAATATGGAATACCCTCGGGCATTCCCCTCTGAAATGTACTTCCAAAATAATACTACATCAACTAAATTGGAACAGAATGCTGAGCAATTTAAAAACCATCTTTCCAGAGTGTATACATATAAGTGGCCCTATTTCAGGTGAGTTTAACTATAAGTTAACCACTGACTTAGAAAATTTGAATATTTTGGAGGTTGAGGTGTTTGAGTGCATATTAAAACTAAAAAATAACCATGGTACTGGGCCAGATAAAATACCTGTAATTTTCCTAAAAAATACAGCATGTACTTATTCTCACACCCTCGCTTGTGTAAAATTTATAATATATCACTAACAAGTGGAATTTTTCCAGATTTTTGGAAGTGCAGCCATATAACCCCCATTTTCAAGAGTGGAGACTGGTCTAGTGTGGAGAACTACCAGGCAATATCCAAAATATTAACCATTTCTAAGGTGTTTGAGTGCATTATACTAATAAAAGAACGGTAGTTAGTCATCAACTATAAACGCACAGGCCAAACTAATTGACCTACAGTTATGAAACTTGGAGGACGTATTGGGTTTATGACGTAGGCTCTCGCTAAGAAAGGATTTTTGAAAATTTCACCCCCAATGGGGTTAAAATAGGGGTTGAAACATAAAAGAGCATTTCTGTATCTCGGAAACGAGAAGCCGCAAAGATCTGAAAATTGGCATATAGATTCTACCAACAAAATAAGGGAACAAGTATTTCAGAGGTTTTTGAAATTTTAGCTGGGGGCGGCGAAATAGGGGTAATTTGATTTCAAAGGGATTTTCTTTATCTCGGAAATGAAAAGTCACAGATGTTTAAAAATTGATATGTAGACTCTACTAATAAAATACTTAATGGGACCCGTGTTTTCGCGTTTTTCTATTACCTCTCCTATTACCCCCCTATGTCCCCCATCATCATAAAAAAATTGAGCTTCAAAAATATGGGTTGCGGGGAATCAAATTGAAGGAAATAAAGCACAATCTAGAAAAGTGTTTTGGATTCGGTTTTCTACTCGGTTTTCTATTATCTCCCTTATCACCCCCCTATGTCACCCCATCTTCATGAAAAAATTGTTCCTTCGAAAATATAGGTTGTGTGGTATCGAACTGAAGGAAATAAAGTTCAGAATCTAAAAAAGTATTTGGCATTAGTTTATAAATGCTACGGCGAACAAAGCACTCAAACTCCTTGGCTTCATTTTCCGAGCGTTGAAAGATTTCAACAACATAAATAGGTATAATTAAAAATGTGTACTGTTCAGTAGTACAAACTTTGGTAGTACGATCTGTATTGGAGTATGCCTGTGTTGTTTGGGCTCCCCACTATCAAGCTTATGAAACTGAGCTGGAAAAAGTTCAGAGAATGTTTCTGAGACTTATTGCGTATTTACTTAAAATACCAAATGATAAAATAAATTACGAGTTGCAAAATGTTCTAAACATCACATCTCTACAAAACGGAGAGGAAATTTTGTTTTATGTTTTCTATTTTGGCTTTCAAATGGTGAAATAGACTGTGCAGAACTATTGTCTTCTTTCTATTGCAATACGATTAGAAGATTTGGATAACAACTCGAATAACAACCTTTTTTCTATTAATTTTCATAGCACTAATTATGGGTAAGTACTCTTCTCCTTCAAGTAGAATGGCCAGAAATGCCAACAAACTAGGTGATAATATAGATTTATTCTCTATGGGTTATAATACATTAAAACGCAAGCTGACTGAATTATAATAATTTATGTTATCTTTGTGACTTTTATCTCGTGATTTTAACTGTGTAGTCTTAGTCTTGTGTGTAGTCTACTAGTATTTGCATAATGTGATATTTTTATTTTTTATAAATTTTTTAATCATGGTTACTTAGGCTAGGTATTTTCTTTGTAGTAAATGACCATTGTTTGTTAATAAAATCTATCTATCTAGGTATGTACAGGTTGGCCCAAATTCGAGCCTCATCATTGTGATCTCGGAAACCATAAGAGATACAGGGTCGGTTAAATTATGGCAAAGTTGCGCAATTTTATGACCAATAGAATGCTGTTTTGAAATTAAAAAGATTCCGAATACTTCCGAAGATATTCGGAAAAACCGAAATTTTGTAAAATCGTTTTTGTTTTTTCCCGGGCTTATTTAAAGAGCAATTTTAAAATAAAGATCACTTCATCATTGTCACTTTTTCCCCTTTAGAAGATGGTGCTACTAAATTTCAAATCTGACGTTTCGTCTTCAGGCGGCCATCTTCAACTTACTTTTTTTAAGTATGGGCCTGGATTTTTTATTTGCGACTTTGTCATTTTTGGGCATCCTAAAAGCGATAATGTTTATAATTTTTCGATAACACAGTAAAAAAAGCAGGTCCGTATTTAAAAAAAATAAATTGATGATGATTCCAGAGGAACGAAACGTTGGATTTCAAATTCAATACCTCCATCTTGTAGAGAAGAAAAAGTGACAATGAGAATGTGAAACTAGTTTTTCAAAATATTTTTAAATAAAATCAGGAAAAAATCAAAACTATACGAAAAAAACATGAATTTCTCGTATTTTTCAAATTTTTTCCTGATTTCATTTTGAAAGATATTGAAAAACTAATTTCACATTCTCATTGTCACTTTTTCTTCTCTACGAGATGGCGGTATTAAATTTGAAATCCAACGTTTCGTTCCTCTGGAATCATCACCAATTTATTTTTTTTAAATACGGACCTGCTTTTTTTACTGTGTTATTGAAAAATTATAAACATTATCGGTTTTAGGATGCCCAAAATGACAAAATCGCAAATAAAAAATTCAGGTCCATACTTGAAAAAAGTAAGTTGAAGATGGCCGCCTGAAGGCGAAACGTCGGATTTTAAATTTAGTAGCACCATCTCCTAAAGGGGAAAAAGTGACAATGATGAAGTGACCCTTATTTTAAAATTGCTCTTCAAATAAGCCCGGGAAAAAATAAAAACGATTTTACAAAATTTCGGTTTTTTCCGAATATCCTCGGAAGTATTCGGAATCTTTCTAATTTCGAAACAGCATTCTATTGGTCATGAAATTGCGCAATTTTGCCATAATTTAACCGACCCTGTATCTCTTATGGTTTCCGAGATCCCAATGATGAGGCTCGAATTTGGGCCACCCTGTACAGGGTGGGCCAATTTGGACACTTTCCTATGGAAACACCCTTTATTTTAAGAGATAGAAAAAAATGAACCGCCCACTCTGAGGCTCAAATTTCATGAAATTTTGATTGGTGCAAACTGCATTTTGATATCTTCAACCGTTTAGCCGCTAGAGGGGGATTTTCGATTTTGAGCAATTCTGTGAAACCTTCATAACTTTTTTATTTATGTAGATAATTCATTTCTGTAGAGACTTTCTGGAAGCACTTTTTTTAGTGGAATTCAGTGATGTTCTCAGCTTTTTTCTATTTGGCTCTGATTCCGAGATATTACCAAAATCCGATTTTTTTCAATAGGACATCCCATATATTAATAGCTCATTGAAAAGTTCTGCTTTTGCTGATTTCAATGATATAAAATTCGATAGGTTTATCTCCAACAGTTCCCGATAAAAAAATTATTTCGATTTTTGTCATAAGACACAATGTGTTGGAAAAGGACTTTATATCTGTAAGGAAAACCAGAAAGGTCTCTTTCTAACATTGTTTCTTATGACAAAAACAGAAATAATTTTTTTTCTCGAAAACTGTTAGGGATAAACCTATCGAACTTTATATCATTGAAATCAGCAAAAGCAGAGCTTTCCAATAAGCTATTAATATATAGGGTGTTCTATTGAAAAAATTCGATTATGGTCAATATCTCGAAATCTGAGTTAATTAGAAAAAAATTGAGAACGTCACTGAATTCTTCCTAAAAAAGTGCTTCTAGAAAGTCTTTACGGAAATCAATTATTTCCATAAACAAAAAAGTTATGAAGGTTCCACAGTATTGCTCAAAATCGAGAATCGCCCTCTAGCGGCTAAACGGTTGAATATATCAAAATGCGGTTTGCACCAATCAAAATTTCATGAAATTTGAGCCTCAGAGTGGGGGGTTAATTTTTTTCTATCTCTAAAAATAAAGGGTGTTTCCATAAGAAAGTGTCCAATATGGACCACCCTGTACAGTAGAACCCCGATTATCCTAGACGCAATTATTATACGAGGTCTGGATTAACCGAGCCAGTCTAAAGACCCAAAAATCCTGATTATCCGAGATACGCATGTCCATACTCCGTATTAACCGAGTTTCTAGAATATACATACATACTTATTCATATTGTGTAGATTCGGATTATCCCAGTTTTCAGTTATCCGAGGTGGGTACCCCCCCACGTTACCTTGGATAACTGGGGTTCTACTGTATATCTATCTGTTCAATCAGTTACGACACTAAAACTAAACTCCTATATGACAGTGGTAGGCAAGTATACATCTTTAGCTCGATCTTTAGGCTCCCATATCACAGATTGATCAGTAATCCTAAAGAACATTCATTGCAACCATTTTGATCATAGGTACATATTTGAGGAAAAGTCTCGAGAGAAGTCTTATGGCTTCTGTGTATCATTGTTGCTTTTTCCAAAATAAAAATGCAGAAAAAAGTCGACAATTTCTCCCCTATAAAAAGAGGTCTGCAATGCTCT
Organism: Ceutorhynchus assimilis; assembly: GCA_917834065.1. Lineage (NCBI taxonomy): Eukaryota > Metazoa > Arthropoda > Insecta > Coleoptera > Curculionidae > Ceutorhynchus > Ceutorhynchus assimilis. Next base: position 14,271,983 of record OU892280.1, on the reverse strand, counting down.
CAAGGTTTCGCTCCACACAAGTATATCAGAGCACGTTTTGTAATTCAAAAACGTACTGGATAATATGACACTGAGCACTAAAGCCCAAAAATGGAACACCATACCTAATGTAACATTGTATCAAGGAGTAATGCAGAAGTTTTGCGATGGAATATCCCAATTCATTTTTATTTTTCATTTTTCTTTGTTGTTATGATCTTGGCAAAAATTGGAAGAGGAAAGGAAAGGGGGGAGATGTGGTGGAGTTGGGAATGTAGTTTTAGTGTTCTATTTTGTAAAACAAATTTTTTCCTTGTGAAATTGTGGGTAAAGCCCATTGATAAATAAATTAATAAATACATAAATACCTATGTAAATAAATAAATAAATAAATAAATAAATAAATAGTTTGATACAATTTTCACTGCATACCTAACAAACACAGGCAATGAAACAATAACGCATATTTTGATCTTGATTTTAATTTGATTTGTACTGAGAATAAAAAAATTGAAGACAATTTTACAATCAGAGCCAGAGCAAGTTTATGAACAAGGTTTCAAACAAGTGAAATTACCAAGCAAATTACATAGGTCTATAAACCTAACAGTCCCAAGGTGGAAAAAAACTTCGGGAACTATATAATAATTAGGTGCTTTTTAGGTTCTAATTAGGGCCACTAATTAAAAATTAGGTGCTCCTTTAGTTTTTGAGAAAATAAAAAAAAACTAAGGGACTGCTAGGTTTATAAAAGCTAGCAGTCCCCTATAGTAAAAAATATTTTTTCAAATCTTTTCTTTGTATCAGAATTAGGTGCTTTTTAGGTGCTCCTAAATAGTCCAAGAAAAAATAGAATTGATTAATTATTAACTGAGTTACAGATTTTTTTTTAATTATTAGGGGACTTCTGGCTTTACGTTTACTTGTTGGTGTGTCAGAATGGAAAAAAACTTCGGGATCTTAGTTAATAAATAATCAATTCTATTTTTTCTTCGACTATTTAAGAGCACCTAAAAAGCACCTAATTCTGATACAAAAGAAAATTTTGGAAAATTATTTTCTACTATAGGGGACTACTAGCTTTCATAAACCTAGCAATCCCTTAGATTTTTTTGATTTTCTCAAAAACTAGAGGAGCACCTAATTTTTAATTAGAGGCCCTAATTAGCACCTAAAAAGCACCTAATTATTATATAGATCCCAAAGTTTTTTTCCATTCTGACACACCAACATGTAAACGTAAAGCCAGCAGTTCCCTAATAATTTAAAAAAATCTGTAACTCAGTTAATAATTTTACCGCACTGATATGTCAAAAAAAAAAGAAAAATTTTACATTTTTTCGCCTGTAGGAAAAATATTGTACCTAACACTTGCGGAAAAATTCATTTTCCGCACTTGTTAGGTAAATAGCTATTTTACTATATAATAGGGACTACTAGCTTTCATAAACCCAGCAATCCCTTAGTTTTTTTTTTTTGATTTTCTCAAAAACTAGACGAGCACCTAATTTTTAATTAGAGGCCCTAATTAGCACCTAATTATAATATAGATCCCGAAGTTTTTTTGCAATTCTGACACAGCAACAAGTAAACGTAAAGCCAGCAGTCCTCTAATAATTAAAAAAAATCTGTAACTCAGTTAATAATTAATCAATCCTTTTTTTTCGTTGACTATTTAGGAGCACCTAAAAAGCACCTAATTCTGATACAAAAGAAAATTTTGGAAAAATATTTTTTACTATAGGGGACTACTCGCTTTCATAGACCTAGCAATCCCTTAGTTTTTTTTTGATTTTCTCAAAAACTAGAGGAGCACCTAATTTTTAATTAGAGGCCCTAATTAGCACCTAAAAAGCTCCTAATTATTATATAGATCTCGAAGCTTTTTTTCCATTCTGATACACCAACATGTAAACGTAAAGCCAGCAGTCCCCTAATAGTTAAAAAAAAAATCTGTGTCGGAATAAATATTATTGGAAAGATGCCTAGCTCAATAGCAAAATACCTAAAACTACCATATTTTGATGCCTACACTGGTCATATTTTTCGGAGAACGTCAGCTACACTTCTCGCTGATGCGGGGGGCGATATAGTTAGTTTGAAGCGACACGGAGAATGGAAATCTTCGACCGTGGCCAAAGGATACGTGGAAGATTCTATCCATAACAAAATTCAAATATCGAATAAAATTTTGGAGTGTGAAATTTCCGAATCAAGTGCTACCACTTCTACGGCAATCGCCTCGACATCAAAAATTGATAGTTTTCCAATCCGCAAAACTCCAATATCACGAGCTGAAACTGAATTATCTGGTTTAGGGATAAATATTGTATTAAGTGTTAATTATTGCTTAGTAATCATCATTTCCGATTTTTGCTTGATTGGGGACCACAAAGGGTAAAATACAAAAATCTCATATAATTTACATGCAGTGCGCGAAATAGGTATTTCGCACACTATTTCGCGCACGGTGTCATGGTAACATAGGAAAGTGAAAAAAAGGGTCACTTCGCTTCGCATGTTGTTTTCAATGTGCAAACCTTGTCATTTTTTGACGTTTGTAGAAAATATTTTTTACTATAGGTAGAGATGTAAGTTTTCATGAAATTTTCAAATTTGAAACTTTTCGTGAAACTTTTCATGAAAAGTTGAAACTTTTCAATTTTTTTTTCGAAAAGTTAAGTACAGGAAGAATAGGGCCTCTAAAATTATTTTTTCGAAATGATAGGTATTCAATAAATTGAATTGATGAATAATATAATTTTTATCAATTATTTCTTTCCATTAAATCACAATATTGCGGTTGAGGATTGAGGAAATAAAAAAAAAATTGCGTAGGGGAGACTGGGGGACATTTGAACAAGGGGTAGATTTGAACATCTGATTTTACTTCAAACAGGTTCCCATTTAAAAATAAATAATTACTTGTACCAGTGGCAACACTGTTCCACCACATATGACCCTATGCTAGGTTGCCTCCAGATATTATTTTAGCTTTCCAGAATATTGTAATGAATTTGAGCACATGTGCTAAAATTATCACAAAACAGAACTTGTCTTGTAGTTTTATAAATAATAAAAAAAAGTGAATTAGTGTCATACCATTTGAAAGAGGTAAGTGTTAGCTTCTTAATAGTTTTGTTGCTTTTGATGGTTTTATTCTCTGGTCACGAAAAAATATTAGGTTAAGCAAAAAAAGTACGTTGGGGCACATTTGAACAAAACATCGGGGGCACATTTGAACACTATGCAGTTAACTTTTTACTCAAAAATGCATGTGTTTTAGGGGATATTTCAAGGTAGATGTTATTTTCAGGTGCAAAATGGTTCGTAACTACAAAAGAAAAAAACCAGAGCCTGTTTACAGCGAACAGGACGTAGAAGCCGCAATTAGGGCTGTCCGTGATCAGAATATGACGGGAAGCAGCTACACATTATGGTATGTCACACACAGCTCTATTTTACCGCCTAAAGAAGATAAAGGTTAACGACGAGGGAACGGTTACTTCTTCGGTTAAACACAGTTTCTATTCCAAATACTCCAGCCAACAAGTATTTTCCAAAGAAAAAGAATTAGCATTAGTTGAATATGCTATTAATTCATCAAAAATGTGCTATGGTCTTACCTACAAACAGATGAGAGTTCTTGCTTACGACTATGCAGCAAAATTAAATTTAAAAATGCCGAACAGTTGGATTGCAAAACAGTTAGCTGGAGAAGACTGGCTTTACAGCTTTATGCAACGACATCGAAATCTAAGTATTCGCAAACCGGAAAATACCTCACTCTCGCGGTTGACTTCATTTAACAAAACAAATGTGGAAGCATTTTTTGACAACTACGAAAGGGCCCTAAAATCTAAAAATTTTACAGCATGTCAAATATTCAATCTTGATGAGACTGGCGTGGCCACAGTCCTACAAGCACCAAATATTGTAGCTCCACGTGGTGCTAAGCAAGTCGGTCAGGCAGTTTCGGCAGAAAGGGGACAGTCAATTACATTGTGCATGATTATTAATGCTGCTGGAAATGCGTTGCTTCCAGTATTTATTTATCCCCGTGCAAGGGTTAATCAATCATTGATTGAGGATGGCCCACCTAATAGTATCGTTTTGGCTAACAGCCCGGGAAGCCACTGGATGACCCGTGTTCTTTTTATGGAAGTTCTTAAACATATTGTTAACCAGGCGAAGTGCAGTGTAATTAATCCAATACTTCTTCTAATGGATAATCATGAGAGCCACTGCTCTCTCGAAGCAGTCAACTATGCCCGGGAAAACGGCATAACACTTGTTACATTTCCGCCTCACTGCTCCCACAAACTACAACCGCTTGATGTGGGTGTGCTGGGACCTTTCAAGGCTAAGACAAAAGTAGCCCAAAACGACTGGTTAACCAGCCATCCTGGCAAAACCATATCCATTCATAATCTTCCGTCCATAATTAACACTGCGTTCAACTCAACGTTTACAAGAACAAACATTATTTCTGCATTCACTAAACCGGGACTGTGGCCACTTAATCGGCTCGCTTTTGGAGATGAGGACTTCATGAGCGCTGCAGTAACCGATAGGCCAATTCAAGCTGGAACATTAGAGGGGTCTAGTGCATCTCATGGTTTAAACAATTCAAGCCCTGTACCTGGATGCAGTAAAGACAGTGATACCCCCTCGAAGGATGCTGGTTCTAAGCCTACGTTAGTATTGGTTTCCCCAGAGAGTGTCCGCCCTTATCCAAAGGCTGCGCCTCGATCTGATTTAGCCAGAGGAAGGAAAAAAGGCAAATCACGCATTTTAACAGAAACTCCTGAAAAGACAAGATTAGAAGAGGAAAAAATGGAACGAGAATCTAAAAAAAACAAATCTATGAAGCAAACCCTACAAAAAATTGATAATGTTAAAAAAAATGTTTTCAAAGCCTTGTGTGAAGATGAGTCTGATGAATCTATCTCCGAGGCTGACATGTCTCTCCAAGATGACTCGTCAGATGAAATGGAAACATTCAGCGACCTAGAAAATCAAGAACCAGATACCACTGATTTAAAATTGAATGATTTTATTCTCGTTTCATTTAATACGAAAAAATCTCAGTTATTGTTTGTTGGCCAGATTGAACACATTTTCAAATCTGGTTCCTACACAGTTAAATTTATGAAGAGAAAAGAGGGTACATGGAAATTTCACTTTCCTGAAAAAGATGACATTAGTGAAGTAGAGAGAGAAGACATCAGGTTGAAACTCCCAGCACCAGATATCTCGGGAGGAACTGCTACGGCAGCATATATATTGTCCTTTGCTTTCGACTTTACCACTTTTAAGGAGAAAATAATGTGAATGTATTTAAAGAATATTTATTTTTGAAGCATAGGGGATATTTTTTTTAAGGTATAAGGTCAGGAGATGCATTTTTTAATTTTGTTCAAAACTGCCCCTTAGATGTTCAAATGTACCCCAACTGAGGGGTACATTTGAACAAATGCTCAACCGCCAAAAATTTAAAAAATCTAAGTTATTTTTTGCTTTTTTTTTTTGGGTGATACCGTCTTTTGGTTGCCAATAAATGTTACCATTCATCAAATCTAAAGAAAATCAATAAAAATAATAAATGGTATTTTTATCAAGGAGTGAGTAGTTTTTGTTCAAATGTACCCCTGTCTCCCCTACCTAATAGTGAAAAAATCTGTTTTTCTATGACCATCAAAAAATAAACAACTTTTGTCATATTTCACCTTAGCCGAAAACATCATTTTCGTCACTAGTGATGAAATATCCCATAACATTAACTTTCGTCACTAGTGACGCAAGTGAATGATTAAAATTTCACATGTTAAATACATTCTTTCAAATCCAATTATATTTCAATTCTGTGGAGCACAATGAAAAAACATAGTTCATAACAAAATTATGTAAATTTTTGTTATATATGTGCATAACGTCTCTAAATAGTCGTGTATGCGCTAGCTCACTATTAGTGTATGGTTAGATTAACAATGGGTTTTTTGTGACTAGAGTACCGTTCCTTTGGGTACGGAGAATTGAATATTTTCAGTAATAAATAGACCATCACTCAAATGACTGTGTTTCATTTATAAAGTGCGTTTTTTTTTTAAAGATAATTCCCCAAATCAAAAATTTAATAACTATGTTGGCAACATACAACTTTTCTACATAAAAAATTTGGAAGCATTGACAATTTTACATTGTATTGCCAACATAATGTCATTTTGACTTTTATCTTTAAAAAAAAAACACACTTTAGTATATTACAATTTTTCTTTATATAATGTAATAAAATCAAAATATAAGTATAAAATTAATTAAAAACGAGAACTTTTTATAGATGGCGCCAGCTATCAAACCAAGTAGGAACCCTTGTAAAAAAAACATAAGTTTAACACTTGGTTTAACAGCAAAAATCAAAACATGGTCTTAGAAAAAGTATAGTGTTTTACTTGTCAAAAATCATTTTTTGCAACTTGAAAATAACTGTTTTCTCATTGCAAAAAATGCTGTTTTCGTCACTCGTTAATTATTCTTTTGCCCACGACCATGACATCCGTTTTAACAAACCTGGGACAAAGTCACAGAATGCATGATTCATGATCTTTAAACTTTTCACGAAATTTTGAAAAGTTTTGAACTGTCTTGAAACTTTTCAATGAAATGGAATTTTATTGAAACTTTTCAGGTGAAACTTTTCACACTCACATCTCTATATAGGGGACTACTAGCTTTCATAAACCTAGCAATCCCCTCGGCAATCCATTAGTTTTTTTTTTTTGATTGTCTCAAAAACTAGAGGAGCACTTCATTTTTAATAAGAGGCCCTAATTAGCACCTAAAAAGCACCTAATTATTATATAGATCCCGAAGTTTTTTTCCATTCTGACACACCAACATGTAAACGTAAAGCCAGCAGTCCCCTGATAGTTAAAAAAAAATCTGTAACTCAGTTAATAATTAATCAATTCTATTTTTTCTTCGACTATTTAAGAGCACCTAAAAAGCACCTAATTCTGATATAAAAGAAAATTTTGGAAAAATATTTTTTACTATAGGGGACTTGTAGCTTTCATAAACCTAGCAATCCCTTAGATTTTTTTTTGATTTTCTCAAAAACTAGACGAGCACCTAATTTTTAATTAGAGGCCCTAATTAGCACCTAATTATTATATAGATCCCGAAGTTTTTTTTCCATTCTGACACACCAACATGTAAACGTAAAGCCAGCAGTCGCCTAATAATTAAAAAATTATAACTCAGTTAATAATTAATCAATTCTATTTTTTCTTCAACTATTTAGGAGCACCAAAAAAGCACCTAATTCTGATACAAACAAAAAATTTGTAAAAATATTTTTTACTATAGGGGACTGCTAGCTTTTATAAACCTAGCAGTCCCTTTGTTTGTTTTGATTTTCTCAAAAACTAAAGGAGCACCTAATTTTCAATTAGAGGCCCTAATTAGCACCCGAAAAGCACCTAATTATTATATAGTTCCTGAAGTTTTTTTCCACCTTGGGACTGCTAGGTCTATAGACCTAAATCACATTTAGGATTTTAAGTAATTAGAATTGAGTTCAAAACTGTTGTTCTTCAGGCTAGTTCTCCAAGCACTGATTTGAGAGAAAATGTATTACCATTACCTATTGTTAAATGAGAAATGTGAAAAAGTATAGTTTCTAAAACAGAAAAAGTTAGAAAACTGCATTACAGAGTTTTTACAGAATGTATGAACAACATGTCAAGGGAAAGGACTATAATTTTAGGCTTGTGGTCAAAAATATAATTGAAGCTATAGAATAATAATATCGAGAATAATACCTTGACCTTTTCTTATTCACAAAAATTATCCATCCAAACAAACTTCATGTACTTACCTCTGACAATGGTTTGATTTTGGTGTGTAAAATGAAATTAAATTTACACAGTTCACAGGACCTTGTGTCGGAAGCAGCCAGCCACTGTCTCAGACAATTCTGATGAACATATTTCAAACTTCCAGCACAATAACATGGTGATAGTAATGGATTTTCAGCGTCAGCCTCGCAATGGCATATCCTGCATATATCTCCCATAGAATTGGAATAATTCGAATCGGTATCACATTTTGATAAGTCTTGTTTCTTTACGGAGTCCGAAAAAGCTTCTCTGGAAACTACTCCACGGGTTTCTTTGACTTTTATGAATTGTCCAGGCATATTTAGATATTAATTTATACAATCAACATAAGTTATGAGGAGAGAAATTTCACTTTGTTTTGTTACTTTGTTAAATCAGATTTTGGCTACATGGTTCTGTATGAATTTTGTGCGATGAATTATAAATAACTTGACTTGGACGTGCTCGAGGTTGTTTTAAATCTTTGAACTTGATAAAAACACTGACGGTAGTGAAGAGAATGCAAGGATTTTTGTATTTTCCTCACCTCACTTGTGGCAAGGCTGGCACAACGTCAAAAATAGTTATTATTGACTGTGCGTCAAAATCAGCTGATTGTCAAAAAGTTGAGAAAACCCAGACCAATCGCAATCCATCCTTGAACTGACGGAACGTTCCTATTGGCCAGCGCAACCAGTTATTAGTAGAGTTGACAAACAGATGGCGCATGCCGCGCATGCGACATAACCTGGAAAATCGAAAATCTCTATTGATTTTTGACGAATCACAATCAAAATAATGTGAAGTTTTTTTTATTTAAAATATAAACATAAATTCAAAATTTGTGCTACTCGTCCCAGCCAGTGCGTAAGTTGTTAGTACAGTAAATAAATTATAAAATATGACGGAATTACGAAAACGTCGCGACAGCGATGGGAAACTATTGGAATCGGCTGAATCAGACCATGTAAGTTGAATAAATTTTTTCTGCAAACAATTTATTGTGTTAAAGGAATTTACTGTTTATTTGTAAACAAATTCAGGACCCTCATCCAACCACACAATCATATTCTGGATGAGAGACGTTTTAAAAGTCCCTATTCTACAATAATTTATAATATTATCACAGTATATTATATACCCGAGATTATACCTACAAAATTATAAATTTTATTGTTCCAATATAATTCAATGGTTAACTCAACAAAGGATAATCATTATTGCATGTTGTTGAAGGAAATTTAAAATTAAAGCCTGTAGAATACTATATTATCAAATCCCATTCCTAGAATTCCTACAGTGAAGCCATAGATAAAATTTTCATAAATTGCAAACCACTATAGGTACATACTTATTGATATCATTATTGAATAAACTTGCTATAATAAACATGTAAGAAACAATTAAATTGTTCATGTTTTAACAGGAAATTGAAATTTAGAGGCCTTGTAAATTGTCCTTTTAATTTAATTAGTACGGTGATTAATTTTAGGCTATTGTTTGGATTATGTGATTAATCACCTACATAGAAAAGTCCAAAAAATTTCCTGTTTTGCTACATTGCACCAAAGATACCTATTTGATAAAAATTAATTGAAAATCAATGTCATGTATTTTTATTAGGGTTTCTTATTATTTAATTTGCCTGTTTCCAAGCATGTTTCAGCAAATTCAATTTAGGTACATATGTATTTACACAACAACATTTCAGTTAAGACAGGAATATAGGGCAATAATAGTTGTTCCAGGTTCTTTTTTTCCTGTCTCCAAAAGATTAAAAGCATATTTTCTCCTCCATTTTCTCTTATTAAAAAAAAAAACAAATCTCTCAGTAGAAGATGGTGTATCTTTGCAAATTTTTGAATAACTCCCACATGCAGTCCTTTTGGCTCTTGCAAATTCCATAAACTTTTATTTTGAATTGGGCCTTTTTCCAGAATGCCAGGTTAAGTATGTCTATTTACTGGTGGTGATTTTCGAGGGGATTTTGTCAGTCCATCTAACTTCTGTCCAATCTCGCTGTTTTCTCCGCTCTCCAAAATCATAGAGCAACTGGTTAAGAAGCACATTATCAAGATCTAAGCGCCAACAATATTTTGCACATCAGGCAATTTGGATTTCTGGCAAACAGACCTCAGACACTATTTTATTCTTTTTAGAGGAGCTTCTAAATTATTGGGAGGCTTCTGCAACAGTTTTTTGTGACTTGTCGAAAGCATTAAATTGTGTAAGTCATGAGATACTATGCTGAGGAGACTTCTATTGCTTTAGAGGATAAATGGATAGTTGAATGATTTATTGAAAGCAAAATGCTAATACAAATTTTACCAAATATTTCATAAAGCTATCTAAAAATATGTAGTGTCTTCACTCTTCCATCATCATCATCATCATCATAAGCAGCCCATTCGCGTCCTCTCCTGAACATAGGCCTCCCCTTCCAATTTCCATCTCTGACGGTCTTGTGCAATGTGTTGCCGTCCTCTCTCCAGTAAATGTCATCCATCTACCTCTTTTGGGGTCTCCCTTTGCTGCTGCGTTTGTGTCTTCTTAGTCTCCACTTTATGACTATTTTTGTCCATCTGTTGTTCGGTGGCTTGCCACGTGACTTGCCCATCTCCACTTTGCTTTTGCTATGCACTGGACTCGGCACTGGATCACACCGTTCACACCAGGGCGTCGACGTATGTCGTAGTTGTTTATCTTGTCTCTCAGACTAATGCCTAGCATAATTTCAGCCTTTTGGTTCTCTTTCCCAAGCTTGATCTGGTGCCCCAGATAGACGTATTCGTCCCACTGAAACTCATGAATTTGTGTTCTGCGATGCTTGCTTCAGTTGCTGTATCATTTCTTTTAGATCGAGTGTTTTACCGATTAGGACGATGTCGTCGGCGAACCTTAGGTGGTTTAGATATTTGCAATCCACATTCACACCTTTGTTTTCCCATGATAGAGTTTTAAATATATCTTCCATGGCTAGGGTGAAAAGCTTGGGAGAAATGGTGTTGCCTTGTCTTACGCCTCTTCTTATGTGTATTTTGTTCGTGATTGCTTGCGATCTTTACTTGGAGTGTGGCGTTTTCGTAAATGTGTTTCAACAGGTTTATGTATCTTGAGTCAATCCATGCGTTTTCCATTGCTTCGAATATTGCGCTTAGGTGTATGGAATCAAAGGCCTTGCTGTAGTCTACAAAAGCCTCGACAAAAGCCATATGTAGTGGGACGTTATATTCAGTGCATTGTTCTATAAGTGTGTGAATTGTTTGAAGGTGATCTGTGGTGCTATATCCCTCTTGGAAACCTGCCTGTTCCTCTGGCTGATAGGAGTCCATTTTGATGTTATAGCCTGTATGTTTTGTAAGAAGTATATAGGGATGTGCAAGCAAGCTGATGGGTCTATGGTTTTCTTTTGAGTTTTCATCACCATTTGTCTGGAGTATGACGACCTGTGTGTTGTTCCACGATTGGGGGATTTGACTTGTCTCAATGCATCTGTTTAAGAGAGACTGTACTGCTTTTAGCACATTTTCTCCTCCTAGTCTTAACATTTATGTTGTGATTCGGTCCTCCTCAGGAGCTCTTGCAAATTTAAGCTGTGAAAGTGCAAGTGTTATCTCCGAGATGGTGATTTCTGGTATTCAATTTATAAGCTGTACAATTAAATTATAAATTCAACAATAATAAAGTGGCACCTAGATGCCTATGCATCTGTGTGTGCCAAAAACTATAAGTAATTAAATTTATTATTAAAGCTATAGCTAGGAGAATTAAATAACAAAAAAAAATAAATAAATATTTCAATAAATAATTCAAATATATCAAAGTACCGACAATATGCCAATTTCTTAAATTAAAACAAGAACTGAATAATTTCAGACAAACTCCAACACAGTAGCCATTTCCATGAAGTATATGTCTTTCGTGTTTAGAAAAACTTTCGTTTATTTTTTATTATGTAAGTCAACGCCTGTTTATTGAATTTTTTTAAAGGATAGTTTTTGTTCCTCATTTCCTCTCTTCAGAACCTGCATTCTTTATGTTCATGTTTTGCTCGACATCTTGGTTATGGTGTGGTGCTGAGTAGAGTTCCTTATAGTACTCTTGGATGATTGTTATGATCTTTGTTTTTTCGTGTTGTATGTTTCCATCCTTATCCTTCATTTGGTGGATTCTTATTTTGCCTTTTCGTTATGACTGCTTAAGGATCTTCATGCTTTTGTTGTTTTCTATGATTTCTTTTATTTTTTCGGTGTTGTATCTTCTCCGAGAGGTTCTGGTTTATTTCAGTGTATTCGGGTGAATCTCTGTGCAGACTTCCTCTCTTCGCTATCATTTTGCGAGTATCCGGCTTTAGCTTTGAATTGGAGTGGTTCGATAGTTTATTTTTTTGATTACTGTATGTATGTCATGTTTACTCTCTATTTCCTTAACTGTTGTAGATTTTCAGAATCTTTCACATTATTTGGCAGTTGGTTGCACATCGTTAGTCCTTTATAAAACACATTCTTTTGGTCAGATGTTCTGGGCGCTCTTCTTACATAAGAATTATTCGCATATCATAATTATTTATTTATTCAAAGTAACAACAGTAGATCCAATTACAGATACTGACTTGATAATAATAATATAATAATACAGGTAAATGACATTAAACCCTTACAAATAATCTTAACATAAAGGTTGAATAGATCACACAAATTATAAATCGGAGAATGGAATAGGTTCTAGGGTAGGCCAAACAAGAAATATTCTTACCCCTCCAATTTATCGGGTTAACTTAACAGCACAAGGTAGCTGTTCCAAAATACCCGGGCAGTCAATATTATTGGTCAGCACCCTATACTTTGTGCAGAAAAATATTTGTAGGTATTCACCCTCTCTTCAGTGAAAGTTTATTGAAAACACCCAGTAAATAGTCATTACTACAGCCACGCTGGAAATACACTTCAAACTTCCTGCAGTACATTCACTTCACCCATTTTCGCTGCACATTTTCTATTATTTCACCCAAATTATGTTATTGGGGGCCATGTTCTAAGATAGGTACAACAGCAACACTTTCAAACACTGTTAAAATTTTGTGTTTCTTCAGGATCAAAAATAACTCCCAGATCTTTTTGCTCAGACACTCTTTTATTACCAATAGAGTAATTGATGAAATTTCATAAAACAGTTTGAAGTCGTCGCAGCAAAACCAAGAGTTTCAACTTTCAATGACTTAAATGCAACCAAAAATTAAATCATACCCAGCTTTGACCCCTGTGGAATACCTGACTAAACATTTGCAGCCCTTAGTCTCAACATACTGATATCGTTTACTTCGGTCAGTACCTAAATATTAATAAATTAAGTTAATTATGTTGAGGTACCTATATCAGAGCCTATTGACTTAGTTTCCTTCAAGCTTCCAACTGCTATTTTTCTATCACTAGACGAAATGACTTTATTACAAAAATAAGATTTTAACTGGCAGTCATAATTATTATGAATAGTATGCACAGTTACAGAGTTTTCCGATAAATTTCTTGGTAGAGGCCCATGGTAACATTTTGGATATGAATACTAATGTATTTAAATATATTGAATGTCTTTTATACCCAGAATGTCACTCGCATCTTATCTTCTCTTCATTCCCAATACATTTACATTTCTGGAAATTTCGTCTGTTACATACTCGGCATCGTCGTGTTTTTGATAAGTTATTGCCCATACTGAATATCCACTTGGAATAATTCCTTCATATCTGTGTCGACCTTATTCTCGAAAGAATTCAAACTCTGCGCGATGACTGTAGAATTTCACAGGCTGTTCCATGGGTAGAAAATTCGATTTGCTAAGAAGTTCCTTCTTGGAAGCTTGGCGGTTTTTTTCTTGCACAACCTAAAGTATGACCTCGTAGATGGGGCTTGTCATTGAAGGTAAAGATGTCAAGGTTACAGGAGTAGCCATTTTGAATAATCTTGTATGTCTCGATCAGATCTCCTCTCAGACGCCTTTCTCTCAAAAAAGTAAGTCCCAAAGTGGATAGTCGAATAAGGTAATTTTCATTATGGAGTGATGGTGGAATTTTTATTGCTTGTCTCTGCACACACTCTAGTACCCTCAGTATTCTTTATGAGGTATGGATTCCAAATTGAGTGGGCGTATACTAGTTTTGGATGTAAAAAAGATTTATACAGTTTCATAATGGTGTCACACGCCTGGTTTTCAAAGGCCTTTTTCATAAGGTATATGTATCAGTTGGATTTTTTGGCTATTTTTGTTACGTGCATCTCCCATTTCAGATTATAGGTTACTATGACACCTAAATCCATTTGTTCTCCCACATATTTCAGCTCAACATTGTTTATTTCGTAGACATATTCAGTGGTATTGGTCCCAATGTTCGAGGTAGTACATTTTTTTCGTTTAGCCTCATTTTCCAGGTATTGGACTACACAGCTCTGAAATCTTCTTGCAATTCTTTGTTGTTCTGCGGCCTTTGCATACAATTTCGTGTCATCAGCAAAAAGTAGGATTTTGGTTTGGATATTTGATGTCATATACTAGAAAAAGTAGAGAACCCAGTACTCATCCCTAGGGCTCTGATCACTCTGGACTGTTCTTCTGTTTGAGAATGTTGCATTTATTCTTACTTGATAGTATCGGTTCAATAGAAAAGTTGGTACAAATTGTAGCAAGCTCCCAGCAATGTCAGAGTGATGTAATTTATGCAGAAGATAGCTGTGTGATGATGGCACACCTTATCGAACGCCTTCTCGAAATCGAGATATATTACATCCACTTGCTCGTTATTGTCAAAGTCCCTTGTCCAATCGTCCAAGCATAGTGTGAGATTGGTGGTAGTAGAAAGCACTGGAAGAAAGCCATGTTGCTTCAGTAATGGATTTTGCTCCAGTAAAAATGGGGTTAACTGATTCACTACAATTTTTTCCATACACTTGCATAGATTGCATGTCAAACTGGACGATAGTTCCATGGAACGGTTTTGTCTCCTTTTTTTGTATATTGGAATCACAAACGATGTTGCCCAAGTCTCAGGAAAGTTGTAAGCTTCAAAAATAATTTTCATGTGATCAGCTTGAGTCTTTCTCCAATGCTGTTTTTTTTATGTTCCTAATAACCACGAATTTAGTTTTTCCAACGTTAAGGCAAAGATGATTTTCATTTGGCCAAGAGGCTAAATTTTTCATGTCTTCGTTAATCTTATACTCTATTTCTTGTTTATTGTTGCCAGCAAAGTATATGAGGATGTCAATGGCAGAAAGTTCAGTATTACAATTTTTTATGTACTGGGCTACTTCATTAACGAGGTCATTCATGTAAATGACAAAAAAGGTTGGGCCCATAACTGTTGTTTAATTTGTTTTTTTGGCTTCTCCCAAATAAATAGCTGTTAATACGTTGAAGAACCTTTTCTCGAATTCCATATGTCTTCAGTTCCAGCAGTAACGTTAGTATCAATGGTTTCAAAAGCGCCTCTTAGATCAAGGAATAAAGCACCAATAACTAAATTTTTTTCCAATAGGTCTTTCCAATTTGCTATTATAGTTTGAAGTTGTAAGGCAAGGTTCCTAAAGTTCATAGGTTGCTTGGTGATGGGTAACCTGATGACGCATCTGGGGTGCCTTATGGAGATTTGTATTATGTTGAGGCTCCCCAGATGACGTCATAAAGTTATCAGGCACCTACCTCTCTTAAACAACCTTGGTTGTAAGGCACTTTGCAAGGAATTTTCAGCAAAAAAAAAACAGCTTGAAAATACATTGAGATTCTTTTCTATATGTAGCTTTCTTATTGTTGATTGAATACAAGATCCATTGGTTTCTCACAAGTTGGCCCATATTTATTGGTCTGAAGTTCTCTCATAGATTCGAATTTGTTTTCTTCTCAATCGGGGTAATTGTTGAAGCCTTCCACGCTTCTAGAAAATGACATTGAGCCGATACTTAGTCAAAATTTAAATCCATTTTTCAGAAGAAGTTAAACTCATTTCTACTATATAAATTTAGTGAAAATATAGTCGACATAAGTTATACTTCTTCCTAATGTGCAGTCTCTTACCATCTATCAATGGGTTGTTCTTGATAATGTCTACATATTGGTCTTGGAAATTTTGAAATTGGTAGAGGATTAGCGGTTGTAGATATCAAAAAACTCAACAAAAGTAAGGTTTTCAACATTTTTATCCATATATTTAATTGGGGTGCTGCTCCCATCTTTTAACAAGTGTTCCAGAATACTGCCTTGACTTGATTTCATAATCGGTAGAAGATAAAGGGTTGAAAACATCAAAGTCTCAAGTAAGGATTTCTATCCTTTTTCTCTAAAATTTTGAATGGGGTATTACCCACCGTCATTTGTCATTTAATAGGGACTTAACAGGGTATTCTAGAATGCAACCTGGAATTGGTAGAGGATGAAAACATCAAAAAGTAAGAAGGTTAATAAAACCTTCTAGCATGGACTTAACAAAGCGTTCTAGAATACTCGCTTACATTGGTTTGAGATTGGTAGCTGCCATTTCTTAGCAGGAACCTAACAGGATGTACTAAAATATAATAAATAAAGTAAATCTGAAATTTGTTGTGAATTCGGTGGAAAATCAAAGCGTTGAAAATTGAATTGGTTTTGATTTTATTTCCTTATTCCAGATTGACAGTGAAGATGACAAAGGCAAAACAGCCACAGACTTGTCCAAAACAATACCCACAGGAACGGACAAATCACCAGGAATATTGGACTGGCTCGTGAAAGGTTTGCCTGACAGGTGGCGCAACTGGGCAGTGAGATTCATTTTTACCATGATCATGATAATATTTTTCTTTTTGGTGATTTATGGAGGACCTTTAGCCCTTATGGTTACAGTAAGTATCAGCTAAATCTGAAAAATCACATATTATTTAATTTTCTCATCTAGACTTTGGTCGTCCAAGTGAAATGTTTCCAAGAAATCATCAATATTGGTTATGCAGTGTACCGAATACACGGTCTTCCATGGTTCAGGTCGCTTTCCTGGTACTTCCTTTTGACTTCAAATTATTTCTTCTACGGTGAAAGTCTGGTGGATTATTTTGGCGTTGTTATTAACAGAACGGTAAGTAAATATTGTTTGTTCAAAGTACGAATATTCATGTTTATTTGACCTAATAATTAAAATTTTTGTTAAAAGATTTAAAATAATAAATGAAGCTTTACTGTTTATTTTGTCAAAATTTGAATTGTTTATACAAGTGACTGAAACTAAACTAGAACAAGGTCGTAATTTTTATTGCAATTTTTAGTTATAACAATGAAAACTTTTATCATTTTATTTAGGCCAAATTTAAAAATATATTGAAATATATTTTTATTTTTTTTCAGGAAAGTATCCGTTTTCTTGTATCCTACCACCGTTTCATTTCCTTCAGTCTCTACTGTGTTGGCTTTGTCTGGTTTGTCTTGTCCTTAGTCAAAAAATACTACATGAAACAATTCTCATTATTTGCCTGGACCCATGTGGCATTACTAATTGTAGTCACTCAATCATATTTGATTCTCAAAAATATATTTGATGGCTTAATATGGTTCATAGTACCAGTTTCTATGATCATATGCAATGACATTATGGCGTACGTGTTTGGATTTTTCTTTGGAAAAACTCCACTGATCAAATTATCCCCAAAGAAAACTTGGGAAGGCTTTATCGGCGGTGGGTTTTCAACAGTAATTTTTGGATTTGGGGTAAAAAATTACAATTTTTTTTCAAAATTATTTGGCTGAAATGTGTTTTGTTTATAGATTTCCTATGTAATGTGTCAATATCCATATTTTGTATGTCCTATTGAATACAGTGAAACTTTGGAGAAAATGTCAATGGATTGCGAACCTAGTACTCTATTCACTTTACAAGAGTATCATTTGCCAGTTTGGATGAAGATTGTAAGTCATTTGTAATAAAAATTTTACTATTAAGTATAATTTAATAATAATCCTTTTCAGTTTGGCTTTGGTGCGACGCTTCATTTATATCCATTTATGTTTCACTCACTATCCTTATCGATCTTTAGTAGTGTTATTGGTCCTTTTGGAGGATTCTTTGCTTCAGGGTTCAAGAGGGCATTCAAAATTAAGGTAAATTTAATATCTGCTAATCTAAAACAGTATAAGAGGGATCTGGCACTATTTAATATTTTATCACCAAAGCATAATGTGACAATTTTATAGCAACAAAATTGTAAAGACAATAAAATTTCAACTTGTACATGTACAATCATCGTTTTTTTTTCTTTAGGACTTTGGTGATGTAATCCCAGGTCATGGAGGTATAATGGATCGATTCGACTGTCAATTCCTAATGGCGACTTTTGTCAACGTTTACATCAGTAGCTTTATTCAAACGGAAAGTCCGCAAAAACTGTTGTCGCAGGTATTGTATTTGAAACCCGAGCAACAATTGCAACTCTTTCATATGTTAAAGGAATCACTCGAAAATAGAAATATATTAACCGCGAATATTTAAATTATTTTAGTCAGATAATATACCTACCATTTATTTTTATTGTGCCATTTATTATCATTTTGTTATAAGTATGTTTGTTGAACTTTTTTTTTGACAGTTTTAGTGCAATTTTTAGTTCGTATTGAAATTGGACCTATATTTAATTAGGCCACCAGTGATATATGTATTAAATGTTTTACATATTTATTTTTTATCAGTCAGCTAGAATCTGTTTTATTTATTTATTTTTTTATTTATTAAAATTTATTTTTTGTTGGTTAGGGACCAAATTATGTTTGCTGGTGAATTTGTACTTATGTTAGCTTTAATATTAAATTTTTAAACATTCTTCCTACAAGTGTGCTAAAATATTATATTTTCTTTTTTTTTTGCACTGAGCAGTAAATAATGTGAAATCAAAGTTTAGTTTTATAAATTCAGATTAAAGTTTGATTGGATTTTATGAAATTTTGCTTTTTTCATTTGAAGGAAAATTTTTCTTTAATAGAAATCTCATGTTTATAGAATAATAATAATGTACTAATCCATTTACTGGGTGGAGTCTCCAAAATGATCTACCAAGGAGCCTTTTGCAAGTAATTTCAACCCTCATAGTTGTGGCAATTCAATGTTGGTCCTGTTTTTTTAGTAGAAGGTTTTGGATTAAAAAACCCACCTGGCATTATTAATGTTATTATATTGTGATTTTTACGTGTAGCATTGCCAGATTTAGCTAAATAATAATATGTGTTTTAGGTTGTAAATTATTATGATTTTTTGGTTGTTGTTACCTGGTGTTAGAATTTTTTTATTGAATTATGTTCTTTATCTGAAACAAATAGGTGTCAATTCACTTTTAGATTAAGAATCCAAGTGGTAACTTTCCTTGCTGCTGTTTTAGTCCTAGTTTGGGCTAAAACTGGCACTTCCTACATAAATCCCAAATTTTGCATTTATTTATTACCTACTAATAAGGTTATATTCTAGAGAAAATAATCTCCTATATGGGAATTAACCCTAATGTATGTTGATGTCTTTAACTAGAAAGTCTATTATAAATGGATTTAACATTAAAAAAAATAATTTTTATTTCAATTCCATCCAAAAATTTACTAATGTACTAGAACTAACCAAACGTTAAGCATGGTTTACACTACACGGGAGATTTTACTGTTTGTTGTCTAGTTTTTTTCATTTTGGATACTGGAATGTTAAAAGACTTTACCTAGGTACTTGTTGGGAGTGAGTTCTCCAATTCCAATGTCCAGGGACAAAAATCAAATTGAGAAAAAATTGCTTTCCAATGTTTTTAGTTTGGGTTAGTTCTTCCAGAGGAAAAGATGTACGATTTTGCCTCTAGAATATCTAAGACTTACAGATTGATTTTGAGCCTTGTTTTTAATATATTATTGTTCCATTTTGGTTGTGGAAGTTGTATTTTTGAGTAATTTAAGGACAAAAAGGGCCTTTTACACGAGTTTCCAGACTTTAAAATTGGAAATCTAGAATTTTCTGCTTTATTTTATTTCAATTTTTGTCTATTACAGGCTCTTGAATTGCTTTTTATTCATGAATTTTGAGCAAATCATCGTCAAGACTTTGAAGCTTTGCAGTTGCAAAACTATTGAAGCTGGATTGAAATCAGTCACAGGAGATTTGTAGAGAATTTAATTGGCTTCAAGTGAAGCTCAATTTCGTTAAGATCGGATTGAAATTAACAAAGTTGTGAGGCAAAATGTATGTTAGTATGACACTGTTTACATTCAGCATACTCTTTGGAAGTACAGTGGGAATCATTGCAATGGACCTTTCTCATGCAATGAACAACAAGGATAGTTTATTAAGATTTCTGCAATAAAGAAAAAGACACATATAATGACGCGCGATACCTGTGTGGAATGACTTTGATTGGTTCCACTTGTCAAATTGTGCAATTTCGGTTATGTTTCTGTTTTTGTTTATTTTTAAACGTAAATATGACAAAATACGTAGTAACATTAATTAGAAAGAAAACCCACCGCAGCAAAAATGTTTGCAGCAAACCTTTAATTGTACATTATTATTGTATTTGATATAAAAATCGTTATTTTACGAACCCTCAAATCTCTGTCCCAACTTAAATCGTCTTCATTCGGGTTGAGAGCACGTAACTATTGTTTTCTTACAATTTGATTGCTTGGGAACTTGTGAAAAGAAAGGTTTCACTTCTTTTTCGCCTAATTCTGACAAGAACTCATTCAACTCATTTGAACCATTGTATCATAAACAGTTTTTGTATTAATTTTCAGCAATATTGATTGATACTGATTGATTATTGAGGTTAGCTTAAATACGTCAGGGTCAGACCGTGTTCAGTAAATTGACGATTTAATTATCTGTCACCCACAAGATGCGCGCGCAGCACAGGTAAAATGAGAAAGGTCCATTGGCACACACATTATATAAATATCCCTCGTAATGTGTCAAATCTCACACACCAGTAATAGCAAAATGCTGCAGTAAATAGATTTATTGGTTAGAATTTTGACTCAATACGAGGGATTTTAAAGAGTGTGTGCCAATTGCAATGATTCCCACTGTACCTACTTTCAGACATAAATTTGCGATAGTTTAAGTTGCTCGTGTAAACTACGCTTTACTTTATTATTCTGAATAAATATCTTTCTTATTTCAAGAAGTTTCCATTTAAACTGTAGCCCAAGAAATTTATGGGTTTTTCAAAAAAATTTGCGAGGACAGGCTGATTTTTTCAGGGCTGATTGGAGGCTGTGTCCTGAGTATTGAGCCAAAAAATCACACTCGAAAGATGATTCTGGAGCACTAAAATGGCCGCAACGCCTAAACTAAAATAGCTTGCAAAAAAAGTCATTAGGCAAACTTGATCAGAATGTAATTATCTACAAGTTTTGTAAACGTCACTTTGTCGAAAAAAAAGAAAAAATAAGAAAAAGGTCAATAGGGCCGAACGCACAAGGCTTTCGAGTGTGATTTTTTGGCTGAATACTCAGGACACACTCCCCGATCAGCCCTGGAAAAATCAGCCTGCCCTCGCAAAATTTTTTGCGGCCCAAGTATAAATTTCTTGGGCTACTGGTTCCGTCAGAATTGAATTATCTTGTGAGTCACTTCAAACAACAACCACAGAAACAAAACAAAACTCAAAATTTCAATTACAAAAAAAAATATTATTTATTTTCTTGTCCATGTGCTTCAAAATATACAATATAAAAAACTATAAACCTTTACAATCACAATACTCATCAGTTAAATCAATAATAAATCTATCTAATAATTTATATTTCCACTAGCCAATGTATTTTTATAGCTACCTATGTATAATATAATACAGGGCATTTATTATAAAATAAATAACCTCTAGTATGTAATAGTGCAAAATACATGGCAACTTAACTTACACAGTAGTGCTGTCTGTTTCTAACTAAAAAAAAAGGTATAAAATTAAAACTATATAAAATAAAAAAAAGGTTTCTAGGCAGTGATATTTTAGTGATCTAGACCCTGTTAAAATCAACTATTGGAAACAGTGCAAACGCAACAACTAGGAAACCAAAAAGTGTCGCTGTACAAGTCACTTCCGCTACTATCCAGCGCGATTAGTCGTTTTTGGACGTATTTTTGTTCGCATCTTGATGAATATCCTTGGGGTAGTTGACAGAGACCGTTACAGTTTGTATCACTGAAAAAAAGAATGAAACATTACAATTTTATATTGTTTAACATCAACTTGCAACATGTCAGAAACGATGCTTAACATTTTTGAATCATTTGTATAAACATTATGGCTGGCAAGCCAATCTATACTAGTTGAAGTTCATGTAAACTATATAATACATTCTGGGACATGAAAAACCTTCTACCCAGGTTCTTTCAGATGTTACATAATAATACATATAAAAACCTGGGTGGAAAATCACCTGAGTGGAAAGTTTTCCATGCCTAATTATTGTTACTGTCTCCAAGCTCTGCGTTGAAAGTTATTGAGATCCCCCATTAGCGGAAAGTAAGGGTTCAATTGACTGTGTAGGTACTAGCTTTAGGTACTAGCTATAAAAATACTATGAGAAAGATCACAGGCGTCTGGACGGGGCACTGGGTAGTCATGTACCTACCACTTGCAACAAAATCTGACTCAATATAATGAGGCGGAATGCAGGTTCTGCAGCAAAGTAGATGAAACTACCAAGCATGTCTGCAAACTGCGATACCTCGGGTACAAGTTTCTGCATGTACGACTTGAGCGGTTCTGCACCTTTCTTAAAAGTTACAGGCTCCTAAGCTAAGACAGGGCTGTCTACGTACTGCTTGTAAATCAATCAATAAATGACGAGATAAAAATTTAGTTCCGCTCTCTATTAGTACAACATAAAACGGTGAAAAATATTGATAAGACTAACAAACTTCAGGAAGTTTCAAAACTAGAAGACATTAAGAAATGTGCCCTAGAAGAAGATGAAGATGGAATGAGAATAATGAGTGAATCAGAGTAATAAAGAGTATTGACAGAGGAGAATTTTGGAAAAGTCCAGAGATTCTTGAAATAAAGCTTATATTATACTATAACAAATAATCATGTTTACATTATAGCGACCTTCTGAAGGAGAAAAATACAAATTTGATGATGGGTATACTTTTAGCTGAAACCATTATAACATCAAAATGAAAATTCTAAAAACATTTGTATTTTTTGGGCACTTGAACAGGGAAAATATTATTAAAATAAGGTACCACAATGTAGAGTTTCAAATTGGTACAGAAGGTATAATAATTATAGTTTATTTTTCGTTATACAACGGTTATAGGTACCTATTTTACAACGGTTATACCTATTTTACAAATGGTTTTTAAGGCAAAACTACAAATTCAGAATTATACTTACACACACATCTCGCTCTTGACCAACTGCGTGAACTGTCGATCAGTTTCCGGCATGTTAACCACGTACATCCAATTGCCTTTGCTATTCAATGCCGCTTTGGGCATTATGTAATTGGAACGACTTCTACAAATCGGTTGTCCTTGTATCGTTGATTGTCTTTTCTTTCGTGACAGCTGTGACGTCGACGAGGTACTATTCGAAGATTGAGAGTCTCGAGTGTATTGCGAAGTGATTTGTATGGTTCGTTTTTTGCGGAGAGATCGTTTCAGTCTTTGATTTCTATGAAAAATAAAGGTTTATGTTATTTAGGGGTTCGAAGTGCCATTTTATATTGTGAAAATCGTGCACAGTGAATTGGCTTTCTAGACCTTCTTTCAAAAAATTATACCTATTTTTCAATGTGAAGATTGTGACGCTTTTATCTGGAAAACGAAAACTGTCAATGTGGTCAATGTTCCCAGTCAGTTAAAGGTTAAAACTAATCTACGCATCTGAGCAGAAAAAAAATGATACCAGTTTTTGAAGACGTCAATCCCAAAATTGGGGATTGTTTTTTTTTTGGAATTTATATTAAATTTTTTACCTTTTCCAAAGTTCATTAATTTGTGTATACGCCGGTGAAGGATAAGTCTGATAAGGATTGTAATTTTGAGGAACATTGCTCGTGTATTTGTAAGTTAAAAAGGTTCCATCCTTATTGTAATCTGGATACCCATTGAAGCTGCTCCATGTCAAATTTTGTGGCTGCGTTATTTGTGGTTTTGGAGGAATGTAGTATCCACCTGAAAATCAATTATGTAACTCATTTCCTTTATCAAATTACATATTTCAATCTCAAATAATGTAAATTCTCACCTTGTTCTTGAAACATTTGGGTAGGTTTTGGAATATAAATAGGTTCAGGATAATGATAACCAACATCAACTGCAGGTGGACCATAAATGGTACTTGGTGGTGGAAAATAGACAGCATTAAAGTCTTCTTTGGCTTCACTTATAATTAGGCTTTTATGGTTAAATTGCCAACTCTGAATCAAATGATAGATTCTTTCACTAGAAAAATAATAATATGCAATTTAAACTTGACAGAAAAAAATAATGATTTACCTTGGATAATGATCTACATATTCACAATAAGTGACTCCAGGCCTGGCACAAGAGGGTGTTTTTCCTGGCGGTGCAGGGGTATATCTACATGATGTGGGATTTGGTCCGTATTCTGGCATACACATTGAATGGCATTCTAATATCCAGTTTAGGAATATCCATAGCTGAAAGAAAAATTAAACATTCATAAACTATCAACAAGTGGCATGAAAATTATATTATTGAAATATTTTCATTACATCGTAAATTTCAAAGAAATCTAGCAACTATAGCTTTATTTTCATGTCAGGAAAAGATATCAATTAAAACGTCCGCGTCTTTTTTGTTTTGTAGAAAATGTTGCCATCTGGAGCTGATGGGAGAAATTGATCAAAATGTTCAATTATATAATATGAGAATTGCTGATATATCAATTTTGACAGATGAATGAAATTCTCATCATAAATTATCCGTAAAGTAGTTCAATTGAGCAACTCATTATTAAAGTTATTAGATACCATTGAGATGCGGTAATTAATTTACCAGTTAGTTCGTAATTATACGCGTTTTATTTATGCAAGTGTAAAGAAATGAGATACGGATTACTGATTTCATGTTATTAGTATAACAATGTATAGGTATTATTTGCGTGTATCGTACAAAATGTATTTTTCTAGACACGATTTGAGAAGCATTGATTCTCTTATTCTTTAATAGTAATAAGAACCGAATCTGTCAAAGATTTTATAACGACAAAACATTAACACTTGATGCAGGAGGAACGAAAAGACAGAAAAAGTGTGGGGTGGAAGAAAAAACACATCTGACAATATTTTATTTGCTATTCCTACTGTATTACAAACCACAATAGTGCAACTTGAACTACTGAAGTACTTTAGGTATAGGCTTTCTCTTAAAAAAAAAAACGTTAATAAGTTACTTTCATACTGGTACTTAATATTTATTAAGGAGCAAGTACTTGAAGCTAAGGACTTCAGTAAAAAAAAATGTAATAGGTATATACTTTATAAATTTTTTTGGTACCTATTCAAGTACCATGGCTTTTTCTAATAAATGAGTACAATCTGTCGATACTTACAGCTACAGTGCCTCTATACAAGATAGTGGCGACAATTGAGGGACCAATTTTTGATTGGTTCATGTATTTGCCGCCATCTTGTTGCAAAAACGTTCTTGTTTACATTGTTTTCATGAGAATATTGCCGTTATTTTGTAAATTTTGTGATTTTCCAATTTATTAATTGGATTCTGGTACTTATTATTGCACATTATATAGAAACTTTTGTACATTGAACATTAATCTGTGCGATATTTGGATATTTCCAGTTGGCGTCTCAATTTTGTTCAGATTTAAAAACTTCGTGTTGGGGGTGAGTACCTACCTAATATTATTAACATTATTTCTAAATTTTCAAACGAATTTCCACTCCAAATATTGAATGAAAAAATAGTTTAAAATATGTGAGAATCCATAGTTTTATGTGTACTGGAGTCTACAACTAAACGTATTTTAGAGATTTTCAATTTTGTAATTTTAGGTTAGGTCTTCAGGATACGAAAACAATGTCAGGTTGTGCTGCCGTACATTACAGCAACTCTGCAAAAAAGGGATTCTTGATGAAACGCTTTTCACGGGATCCGGAAAGAAGGAAACAATGGCTTATAAACACGAAAAGGAGGAATTGGACTTCTACGTTGTTTATTGCGCAGCGAGCAAACCAATTAGCTGCCTCTTTGTTTAACACAGGCAAATAGAAAAGGACAGCAACAGTTTTATCATCAACCTACAGTGCCTCTCTACAAGTTTCATTAAATTAATTTCTTTTGAACGTCATAATACAGCTATGCCGCAAATATTAAAGTTTGCAACAACATGGCGGGTGGGCGGAGCTA
Organism: Ceutorhynchus assimilis; assembly: GCA_917834065.1. NCBI lineage: Eukaryota > Metazoa > Arthropoda > Insecta > Coleoptera > Curculionidae > Ceutorhynchus > Ceutorhynchus assimilis. The sequence goes on along the minus strand of OU892280.1, from coordinate 14,245,748 downwards.
ACTCTCCATTGTCGCCACTGTTATAAGAGTATTAATAGAGTCACTGTACTTACAGCCAGCTCTGATAAACGATCACTGTTGCCAGGTCAAAAAAATTAAATTCACCAGAAATTGGAATGAAAAATCACCAGATTTAAAAAAAAAAAAACACCAGAAATCTTGAAAGTTGATTTTTCAGGAAAATTCTCGCCTTACGGGCTTATATCAAACCAAAGTAGACTTTGGAAATATGTATGTATTGCAATGTCGGTATTACAGGGCGCCATATTTAAATTTTAAAATTTTGCAATGCCTACTTTGTCCCTTGTCAAACAGTGTTGCCAACTACAACTTATAACAAATATTGTGTCAATCATTGAGGCTCGAATTTATACAAAAAAAAAAGTCCAATTAGGCCTTGCAAATTTCAAATTTTCCATAACAGTAATTATATAAACATCGGCAACACTGTTGGGCAAAATGTCAAATATCATTTATGACAAGCGATAAGATTACTACTTATCAAAAACTAAGTGAACCTTGAAGCAATCCTGGACTGGGATCATGACAAGTAGAATTCTATTTTCATGACGTCACCCGCGACCTATTTATCGCGTATACTACAGGCGATGATCACTGTTGCTAGGCAACCTGACGTCATGAAAGTAGAATTCTAGTGGAATTCTACTTGTCGTGATCCCAGCCCAGGTTTTAATCGATGTCGGTAATACAGATAACTGTGAACAAAAAATTTATCAAATCAAGTAGCTCTTGAAAACAACCCAGCCATTCTAAATTATCTGTCAAAAACTACAGGGCCTACTTTGAAACGTTAAATTGCGTTAGGGTTACTACATTTTTCCACTAGGGTTGCTACGTTTTAAATTTTTCTTTCAAAACCTAATAATTTTGTGAATTTTAACAAATCCTTCGCTAGAACCAGTTCAGAAAAAATGTATTTCTATCTCTTTTTTTAACAAACTAGTAAAAAAAGACACGCATACACTCAGTGCACACTAATGACGTTGAAAATAATGCAAATTGAATAAAACAATTAAGTAAAAATAAAGCTTCAAAAGACGTAATTTTAATAAAAAAAATCGTAAGTTTGACAGCAACACTTCGCAGGCCCATAGGGTCGGGGTCTTTTTAATTTACGAGCCCGAAGGGCAGGGGTCTACTTAAATTACGAGCCCAGAGGGCCGGGGTCTTTTTAAATTACTACGAGTCCGTAGGGGCGAGGGTTTTTATGTGTTGTCACCTTCATCGTGTGTACCTGGTTTTTCAGTCTCAATTTTTCAGGACTTTTTTTTATTTTTTGAATTGAGTAGGGGAGGAAACTCCAATTAGTTGAATTTTTGTTAATTGCCAGAAAAAAATTATAATATTTGGGTTTGACAGTTTGACTATTAGATGACATTGTGGCCCATAAACAAAATGTCGGATGCGAAATTCGATAATGCCATATGGTACAGAAGAAAATGTGGCTTATCGTTGCCACATTTTGCACAATATCTTAACAATTGGATATTGTTTTGAGAATCAAATGATTGCTTAGAGGAAATCAGGTAATCAATTGAGAATGATATAGGAATCCCCAAAAAAATGGAAATCACCTGGTAAAATATTTAACAATCACAAGTAACTAGTTGTAATTCTTGGGAATACATGGGATTTATTGATCAGTGATTGTAGTAAAATTCAACTTTGAGACCCAATTGATCAAAAAGTATTAGAGATTTTGGATCAATTTTTTGAAATTGTAGCTCCTAATAAGGGCTTCAAAATAGTACTCAGTTAAAGTCGCTGGCATTTACGGTTTTTGAGAAAATCGAGTTTGAAGTTTTTGACTAAATTTCGAGTAAAACAACTTTGAGGCTCAATTGTGCGAAAAGTATTCGAGTTATGAAACTCAATCTAGCACTGATTTATAGAGAATTTAATGCTCTTTCCAACCATATATAATTTATTTTGATTTGCGCAAATTTTAATGGAGGTATTGGCAATTGCTCCTAACTTTGATGGGATTCAAAAAAAATTTAAACCTAAAAATTGAGATTTTCTTTTTAATTTTTCTCTGTATTGAAATCAAGATTTTGTAATGATGTTAGAGTTTTTTTCGACTAATTTGAACTCGCTCTATCGATTGGAAAAGTCAAAATTACAAAAATCTGAAAAATGAAACTTTTGAGTTTTTTATTTTTTTTTCAAAAAATATTCAAACTCAATTTTCTCGAAACCCGTCAAAGATTTTGGAACAATTTTTTTTGAGATTGTAGCCCTTGATGAGAGCTTTAAAATGGTGTTTGGTTGAAATCGTTGGCATTGACGGTTTTTGAAAACATTTAGTTTGAAGTTTTTGTTACTTTTTCGACTAAAATTCAACTTTGAGGTGTAATTGCTCGGAAAGTATTTGAGTTATGGAGCTCAATCTTGCACTGATTTATAGAAAATTTAATGCTCTTTCCAACAATGTATAATTTGTTTTGATTTGCTCAAATTAAATTTTAATGGAAATATTGGCAATTGCTCCTAACTTTGTTAGGATTTAAAAAAAAAAATTAAACCTGAAAATTGAGATTTTCTTTTTGACTTTTATTCTCTTTTGAAATCGAGATTTGGAAATGAAGTTAGAGTTTTTTTCGACTAATTTAGATCCGCTCTATCGATTGGAAAAGTTAAAATTCAAAAAATCTGAAAAATAAAAATTTCGATTTTTTCAAAGGGTTAAACAAACCCCTTTGGATTTTAATTTCAAAATTTTCAAACTCAATTTTCTCGAAACTTGTCGAAGATTTTGGATCATTTTTTTTTTGAGATTGTAGCCCTTGATTAGGGTTTCAAAATGGTACTTAGTTGAAGTCGCTGGCATTCACGGTTTTTGAGAAAATCGAGTTTGAAGTTTTTGACTATATTTCAACTAAAATCCAACTTTGAGGCTCAATTGCTCTAAAAGTATTCAAATTATCAAACTCAATCTAGCACTGATTTATAGAGAATTTGATGCTCTTTCCAACCATATATAATTTATTTTGATTTGCTCAAAATTTAGTAGAAGTATTGGCAATTGCTCCTAACCTTGTCAGGATTCAAAAAAAATTTAAACCTAAAAATTGAGAGTTTCTTTTTAATTTTTCTCTGTGTTGAAATCAAGATTTTGTAATGATGTTAGAGTTTTTTTCGACTAATTTAAACCCGATCGATTGGAAAAGTCAAAATTCAATAAATATGAACAATAAAAATTTCGAATTTTTCAAAGGGTTACCCCTTTAGATTTTTATTTTAAAATATTTGATCTTGGATATCTTAAAATCTATTAAAAATTTTGAATTAAAATTTTCAGGAAATGTAACTCTTGACAAGGGCTTTGAAATGGTATTTTGTTAAAATCGCTAGCTCTCATGGTTTTCGAGAAAATCGAGTTTGAAATTTTTAATAAAATTTGGACTAAAAGTTTACTTTGAGATCCAATTGCCCAGAAAGTATTCGAGTTATCAGAACCAATTTAGCATGGATTTATAGAAAATTTAATGCTCTTTTCAACCATATATAATTTGTTTTGTTTTAATTTATTTCTTTGAAAATATTGGCCATTATTTCTAACCTTGTTAAGATTTGAAAAAAATTCCAGAATGAAAATTGTGATTATTTAGCTTTGTGAAATCGCCATTTTGAAAGTGATGTTAGAATTTTTTTCGATTAATTTAAACCCGCTGAATCACTAATTGTAGAAGTCAAAATTTCGAAAATATGAAAAATAAAAATTTCGAGTTTTCGATTAGTTTGACTGAAACCCCCCATGAGCAACGCCACTGGCCAAATAAAATACATGTTGCCAACTTGAAAAATAACCGGCCAATAGCAACAAGAGCCTGGAATAAACAAAAATTGAAATATAATAAGGGAAACATATATAAATATATTAAAGGAACAAATACAAATTTATATAAAAATCAAAGGACCTCACACACCACTTATGGGTATTTGGTTTTCTGTCAAACAAATGAAATTTGTATGTTAATGAAGTAAAATTTTAATACATTACGAGGGATGTTTATAAACTGTATGCCATTGTTGAAAATATTTAAAATTGATGAAGTTTCAAAATCACCAGAAATTGACATTTTTCAAAAAGTTTTTCACCGATCACCAGATTTTTCATAAAATCACGAGATTTGGTGAAATTTCACCAGACCTGGCATCACTGTAAACGATTAATTCTAGCTCCTGGTGATGAAAATTTTTGTCAGGGTGTCTCAGAAAGAACTGAGAAATCGTTGCTTACTTTCCGCACAAAAAATAAGGCTGCAACGGAATCAAGGTTTAAGAGAAAATTCATATTAAACTTAGGATTAAATTTACCCTTTACCCTGGATTCTACCAGTGTGTCCAGTAAGGTCCAGTACAATTTAACAAAATGTCGTATATGAATAATAAATGTGGAAATAAAATTTCAAATGAATATAGAGTACTTGATAGTCTCTATGGTGAATTATCCAATCTATCTACGTTTATTAGTTTAACGGTTTTGAAATACATATTAGTGGCTTGATAATTACTACCTCAAAAATGTAAAGCAAAAAACATTGTTCCTTATTGGAACAGGATTTAAAATTTAATTAAATTCCTATCAACTTCTTGATATATGGCCATTACCTCCATAAATTATCAATTATTCATTAATAATCGTTACGCTACATTTGATAATATCGTAAATTAGCGATAAATCAGGTTGTTATTATTATTATCAATTAAAATTTGTGAAAGAATCTGTATCCGGAATCAAAGACAACGACAATAAAAATTCATTGGCGTACCACTGAAATAAAAACTAGGTTTAAGATGGATAGTAATAATATTACTTGATGATATGTGATTGGTTAAAAAACAATTGTTTATCATCCCAAAATTTACCTCCTATGCATTATCTACTAGAAATAATAAACCAATTACCTACATTATTATTTCAATAAACCAATTCCAACTCCGCCCATGGATCTTTTGATCCATCTACATATTTACAAGTCACTTGAATAGATTGTTACACATTTATCTGACAGCAACATGAATCAAATAATCAAGGTATTGACAAGGCCTTTGAAAGAGACTAATGTTATGTTAACTCATTAAAACACCCACCTGAATATTATTATTTGTGTCTTGTGATTATTATGTTAATCGAGTCTTGAACTGATTTTGCCTTTCTAGTTGTGGGATAAAACAATGATGAACGATTTTATGGATATCTATTAGATGAGACTTGATACCTAGTGTCGTTTTTATATTTCTAGAACCGCTAGGGGTTACTACCATAATACTTAGTAACTTTCTTCCCGGTAAAAATATTGCTGATACTGCGAGTGTTTGAAAAAAACTACAATTTTTCAAATTCCATCCATATTTCTGGACACATTTATCGAAAATAGTACAAAGTCTCTCAACTTGCTACGACAATACAAAATTACCACAAAAGTCGATAGAAATACTCCAAATCTTCTAAATCGAATACAAGTATGTATAAATTTTTATTAATTTAGATTTTGACAAGTTACGTAAAAGTAAAAAAAAAACTTACCTAATATTGAAGAACATTATCAAAAAATTACATAAGTTTACTAAACCCATTAGAAAGAACTAAAAGAAGATATTCCCCAATTAGTGACGGTGGTCACTGAGTTATTATTAATGATATTTAAACGCAATATTTCTACTGATGAATTAATCATTAAGGACTATGATTTATGGTGAGGAAGTTTAGAGAAATTATTTTTATGGGCATTTTTTGTTCAATCTTTGGTATAACAAAACGAGAAGTTGTCTATGGAAATTACATGCAAATAGTGGTAAAGTAGGCAGCTGAAAAACAGAAAATCTATTTAAAAATATGCAATAAGTAAACTTAATTAGAATGTTTAAATTTTAGATATTTTTATATTTGTTCACTGATGCAGGGAGACAATTCTAAAGTCATATACCAACTAGAAGTAGGTATTTTTTTGTTCAATCGCTCCAAAAATAATATTATTAGGCTTATCATTACATGTAACATACAGATGAATCGTCAATGACATTTAAAACACCATGTTAAATGATGATACAATCCTCATTATTCTTCTATTGTCATGGCCCATTCACTAATTCATCGAATAATTCATTCATAGAATGAACCTAAAAAAATCAACCTTCGTTTTGAGTGAATTGTTTTTCCGCTAATTTAATTTCGGCCACGGTACTACCAAAGTTTACAGGTAGTACTATCTAATAAATTGTCCTAATTTTATGGTGTATATTATTTCCGACATATTTGCGACAGTATTATTCATGTAGTATGTAGATAAGTAGTAAGGTATTCAGTCTTTTTTTGGAGGTTTTTTCTTGTAAATGAGCTGTCATTTTTAAAATTATTATAATTTTTTGATTAACAATATTGATAATGCGTATAATTTGATTTGGATTTCCTTCTTTTACACGATATATATTTAGCAAAGTAGTACTTAATGCTTTTAACTAGAACAAAATATGTCACCAAAGGCCTTGTTCGGAAACAAAATGAAATAACATTCAAAAATTGATATCTACTTTTGATTGCCTTTAAAACACCTTATTTGAATATAATTTATATCAAATAATTCCTAATAGTTCTCATATTATTATCTCTACACCTTTCCTACGGTCATTAGCGTGGTATTAGGTACCTACTACCCAAATCGTTATTGCACAAAAACCATTAAGTTAAACAATAGAAATTGAATTGTCAGTCTTCATAAGAAAGACTCTTTAATTTTTCGCAAGAGGTATATAGGTAGATTACTTCTTTGCTTCAGGCATATCAATTAATTAAGTCAATGAGTCAGTAAAATGGCCTGTCAGATAATCCTATTTAACTTCAATGGAAAATGAAAACGAAAACACGAAATCGATAGATAATTAGGCAGTCAGTTCACGATGAAAATACTTTCTTTTTACTAAGCCCACAAATGAATAAAAGATTCAAACAATTGATTGTTATGTAAAACTGTAGTGTTTACATGACATCTTTTTTTTAGTAATTTTCTTTTTTTGTTGTTGTTGCCTGAATAATTATACGTTTTTTTGTCTTTAAAGTTAATAAGGTCACCAATGCATTACGGCCTATAATAAATGAAGTAATAGTTACGTTAAGTAATCCATTGTACTGAAAATAATAATAATAGTCAGTACTTTCCCAAATGCACTGCTTGTATTTATCTAATTTTGCAACGTTTTTATCAGTCACTAGGTGTTTGCATAATTACATAGGCACTCGAGAAGTTATTTGCATATACAATTAACGTTGATATGTTGGTACTTACATATTTTTCTAAAGAATATGTCAGGAAAAGTTGTTATATCTACTATAAATATACCTAGAGAGTTAGGCAACTTTCCAGTTATCCAATTTTAAGTAAAGAACAAAAATGTAGATGTTCAACTCTTTGTTTGTTCAACCAAAAAAATATCTTTTTTGCGGTCTGTAGCTTTCAAACCAATGAGTTGAGGAATACATATTCGATTTTCACGGTTGTATTTGAGTACCGAAAATAAGAAATCATATAGGATGCGAGTGTGAGAAATAGCCTGCTAGGGAATTCAACGCTATTGCTAAATATTGACAAGACACATTAATTTTCTGCAAAGATGCTATTGAATTTTATTTCAGAATTATCAATTCTATCCTACAATCTACAATGTATGCAAGTGTTGCAGAAAATATCAAATTTAATTATTCATTTCAGAGTTAATTTATGATCCCTTAGAAGACCTTTGCTCTTACTACTTAAATTTGTTCATGAACGTCGTTGTTACAAAAAAATTAAAATAAATATTTTAATTTTCGACTCAATTTTGGAAAATATGAATATGTAATATGGATGGAGCTTTCACTAGCAAAAATATCTCTATTCGTTACAGAATTCCACTGCTGTAGCATCACATCGGTGACAATAGAGAGGAACAATCAGGAAACAATCGATGATACCATAATGCAGATCCTATAAAACGACGGACTTCATTAATATTTAGATTCGGAGGAAGATTGACGATGGCCTCTACTTTTTCTGGATCAGGACGAAGACCCTTACTATCAACCAAATAACCCAAATATTTTAATTCTGGTTGGCAAAAATTACATTTCTCGATGGAAACGACGAGACCAGCCTCGCGTAGTCTATCGAAGACAATCCCTAAGAGTTTAAAATGATCGGAAAGGAGTTGGATAAGATGACGTTATCATCCAGATATACCATAACATTCGGCTCGAGCTCAGGACCTAAAATAGTGTCAACTATACGTTGCCAAGTGGCAGGAGCGTTAGATGAACCAAAAGGCATCCTCCTCTAAACTGGAATAAGCCTTTTCCAGGAACAGTGAAAGCTGTATACTCACGAGAATTTTCGGCTAAAGGAACTTGCCAGAAAGCTGATTTAATATCAATCGAGCTGATGTATCGAGTGTTACGTAAATTGTCCAAAATAGAAGATATGATTTTTTCGTTTGAAGATTGAGTTTACAAAAATCAATGCAGAATCTAAATTTTCCATCCTTTTTCCCAAGTAAGCACACGGGGCTCAACCAAGGGCTATTAGATCGATCAATGACACCAAGTCGCAACATTTCCTCGACTTCAACATCTATAATTTTTTGCTTATATGCGGGAAAACGGGGTAGTACCTCTGTTTAATTGGTCTTGTACCAGATTCAAGAATGATCTCACGACTTTACAGTATCCCAAGCCAGAATCTGTTTGGGAAATCTTGTCTTTGACCAAAGCGTCTAAAGCGTGTCTCTCAGAAAGATTAAAGTGTTCGATAGCTTGAACGTTACAAATTTCTGCCAGTTCTTACTTGGCCATTAGCTACAGTACACGGATTATGTTGTTCAATGAGCTGGAACCCAAGGCTTAAAAGAACCTCGTAACCAGGTAATCCGACAAGAGTTCTACTAACATCAGAGTCTAATAATCCAAGCAAGGAAAATCCCATAGTTTGAACTTCAAGGTACGGACGTTGGTCTCCATGAGCATGTGAAATGATGTAGTCCAGAAGAATTTTATATGGAAAGACTGAAGAATTGGTCGTTATACTAAAAGCATTGAAGGATATAGCACGACCTAACGATTCCTCCGGGTCTCGTTTCCCGAACACTTATTGCAGTTCCTGACTGTCACACCAGGGTTACCCCATCGATAGCAATGTGTCTTTCGAGGTTCTGGACAGTTCCGATTCAAGTGACTTCTCTGGCAATTCCAGCATTTGACGTTTACTCGACTAGAATCTTGTTGTGGTGAAACTTCATCAACAGGGTACGTCAGGATACTTGGAGATTCAGTGCTAGAGGAAAGTTCACCGACTGTCAAAAATGCGAAGTCAGGTTCAATAAACCTAGAAGGTGGAACGTAATGCTCAATTTTTAGTATCCAACTTAAGACACTCTTGCTCAAGTTCTTCTAGGGAATTAACAACTGGAAGTTGGGTGGTGTGAAAAGGTGACAAGTTACGAGATAGAATATCCAACTGTGTTTCAGGGCTCAATCCATCATAACGTCTAAACGAAGCTTGCATGCAAGAAAGGTAATCCACAATACTTTCTGTAGTATCCCGAGTGCGCTCTAAAATTTCTCTAAAAAGTCTAGGACGGTAATCGGGTGGTTCGAAGTGACGACGCAGCAACTCACACAAGGTTTTCCAACTATCGAATCTATCACGGTTTACTCTATACCAATTTGCCTGAAAATAATTCTATGGCACAATCAAAAAGTTGGTTTTCCGTGACATGACGAGATTTACTCAATTCGGCCACTCTCTCTAGGAAATGATGTACTGATGTACTGATGTACAGCAAATTTGAGATTCCATTTCTCTAGATTGAAGGTTTAGAACTCTTAGGCACAATTGGTACTTGTGGAGTGAATCGATGGTTGGTGGAGTTATGTACCGGAGAAGATATATGAAATTCCTCAGCATCGAACTGTCGACTAAGTTCAGGATCAGCTCGAACAACAGCCTCCAAATGATCTAAAAGAGCCAAAACATCAATGAGGAGTTCAGTCTTCTCAGACCGTTCTTTCGTTGACAAAATAGAATCAGGTATTCGTTTTACCCGCTCAAGCAAATGAACTAATCGTGACTGTGTCGATACAAATTTATTTTGGCTTGCTTCACCTGATATGTTGGGAATAACATTATTTGCTTCGTCAAGGAATTGCCTAATTTGAACTTTCAAGAGAATATGGGGCAAAAGAACATGCGCCAGGCTTTTCCAATTTCCAAGGAGTCGCAATATAGACCTTAATTCGTCCACAGCCTTGGTATCACTAACGGAGACGCCTCGGACAATAATCTCATGAATGATCATTTCCTTTTTTAGGTACGAGATAGTCATTTTGTAGTCCATTTTGTCTAGCAATCAATACCTTAAGTAATCAACAATAACGATAAAGATATGTATCATCACACTTGTTCAGGAAAATGGCACGGATTTCATCCTCTTCTGGACCAGAATCTGGCTTCAGTGATTTGAGTGCAGTCTCCAATTTCTCATCGGGTTTAAAGTTACATTTTTAATGAATTAGCACAGAATGTATCAGGTTCCAAGTTGGGAATATGGCTTCTCTTGTAAAAAAACTCTGATACTGTTTGGCAAACAAATTGGCAAATACATTCTTATCATTCAGGGTGCAGTTGTGGTTACATCCTTGAGTGGGAAATGTGGAAGTCTTGAACCAAGAGATCTGTTTATGTAGGAATAAATCTACCTATCAGAAGAGGCTAGCAATTCTTGTTCATATTTCATTCTAGACTGTTTTATCTTGGCTTTGAGAAAGTCAGGAGTCCGGCCCGAGTCCACCAACTAAGTAGACGCTTCCGACTTCCACCGAATACCGAGGTAGGCCTTCTCGCCGACATACCGACTGGTACTTGTTTCACCGCTACGCGAGTAAGTTATTTTTCATTAATACTTGGTTGGTAAATTATATTTTTGTTTTTGTTGTCACGGTTCACTTGGACGGACAGAGTTTAAGATTCTATAGACTATCACGGTTTATGTGTACGGATAGTTTTCGCTAAGATATTTATTTTACAAAGTAAAGTTCTATAAACCATCACGGTTTATGTGTACGGATAGTTTTCGCTAAGATATTTATTTTACAAAGTAAAGTTCTATAAATTGTCACGGTTTATGTGTACGGACTTAAGTCTATGGTACGGACAGTTTGCTCTAAGCCATTTATTTTCACAAAGTTTAAAGTTCTATAGCTGTCACGGTTTACGTGTACGGACAGTTTCTCTTCAGATATTGGTCCATGTTTTAGTGTCACGACATAGTGTAAAGTTCTATAAACTGTCACGGTCCATGTGTACGGATAGTTTTCTCTTAGATATTATTTATACTGTCACGGTTCATGTGTACGGACAGGGATTTATTTCCACCGCCGTTGCGGTTGATTTTAACCGATTTAAGGTTACCGTATTGACCAACCAAGTAAATTCATGTCTGTAACCGAAATGTCTTACATAAAGTGTGAAACGGGTACATCAGTATTCGAAACAGCTAAAACCGTTAAGATCTAACCGCTATTGTATTGCATGACTGCTTCTAATTTTCTGTTGCTCACCGCTTGCTTGACCGCGTCTTATTTTCTGTTACTCACCGCTTGCTTATAAACCACCCGTTATCATTAATATACACGCACGCACACATACACATTTTCACTCTCTCCATTGCACGCCCGCTTCATTCACTCTATTCACTCTGCTTAAGGAATGTTATATTTTACTATAGGAATTGCCTTATTGACATAAATACCAGAACTTATTCGTGATTTCATGTGTCTACTTTTGGAGTTTTCTGGAGGATTTACAGGAGGTATAGAAGGAATAACTTCCAGCATCTGATTCGAATCCTGATCTCCACTGTAACAAGCTACCTGGTGCACGTGGGCCCTCAACCACAATAATCCTGAGGGTGGCGCCCGAGATAACCGTTAAAGCAAGAAAAGGGAAAACCGAAAGGGCGCTACAAAATTGGCCGGGTCCTGGCCTGGTTCCTGTAGTTCAAAGTTGTCATTGTTGCTTATGAATTTCTTGTACCACAAATTTCTTTTTTTCAATGTAATGAAAGAGCTGATTGTGGATGACAAAATGTCCATGATCCACTCATAGTTCGCAGTGATGCTGGAGAGTTCTTGTTGCAGATGTGTGTTAATAAATTCATAGTCTGCGGACCCAAATCTCATCTTAAATATTTTATTTGTTGGTTTTGGAGTAACCTGGATTTGGGACATACATTTTAAGTGACCCATATCAGGATTACGATTGTAACCTTTAATCAGATCCAAGAGAAGTTATCGCATTTTAATATCACTGTTTCTGTATCAACTACCGGAAACTACCTTGAAAGTCGATTGTCTTTTGTCTACGATCTGAAACAAGCCCGTTACGAACGAGTCGGTAATGATAAATTGCAACAAAAACAGAGTAAAAAGAGCCGAATAATACTTTCAAACACAGGATATTGAGGAAACCAATTTTATTTTATTTTGTCGACGATCCAATGGATTTAGATTTTTACATGCAGTCGTAATTACTGAAGAAACCTTATAGCAGAAATCGTCCCAATCAAGTTAGTTTTGAGACCTTTTGCTGACGGAATTTGAATTGCAATCGATTGCCCATTTTTGGCTGACCTTCGGGTCGGCGCCAAAACAAATTATGCAAAATCGGTGTCATTTATAAACACATTTCGTTTTCTAGCTGCAACACTTATGATTATGAACCTATTAAATTATTGACTAATCTGAAATACATTATACCCATATATGCTAATAATACATAATGCAAAAAGGTGTACTCGAAACTGACAGATTTAGAACTATAGATTGCATTATTGAGAATATACCCGAAAAAATTCAAAAAGAAACAATGAACAAATAAAAAGAGAAATGGCTTTCAAACTCATTAACTATCACCTGTAATAATTACTCAATTCTATGCCAGAACGTAGACGCGCTAATGGGTCTGAGGAATTTTTATTTAAAAAAAATAACAATTCTTACAAGATTGCAAGGTCGCGAGAAAGCGTTTGAAACAAAAATTGACACTAACTATAATTTTAGCAAAAAATGTGGGCAAAAAACGCATTTCATAATAGGTACTTTGTATTTCCTTAGGTGGTGAGTCGCCAATTATAGAAATGGACAATTTAGCGTGGTTTGAATTCTCAATATTAAAATTATTCATAGACGCCCAACAGGATTTATCACTAGTAGTTTCTAAAATTTGGAGCAGTAAAATTCGATCCGGGAAAAAGGCGACACACTTCTAACGGCATTACATAATTTGGATGGCTTTTGACTAAAACAAGCCCAGACGACATAAAATTCATAAATAATGCTAATCTCTGGGTGTTAAATTATGTGTGTGTGTATGGGTTATGTGTTGTAGCAATCGCTTTCTTTAAACATTTTTAGACCTTGCGAACACACGTACAGAAAGGCAACTAATGTGAAATTATTTTTTGAATGCACATCGATAGTATTTGTCATTGAAATAGAAATTTCTCAACAACTAAAATGAAAACTCTGGTAAATACATTTGTAAACCTATAATTGAAGATACTGCTTGCAAAAGTCAATATAAGTACCTCAGTATCAAAAAAAAAAACTTCAAATCATCTGAATTTTCTAAATCAACATTCAAGTCAGAATTTGATTACTCTAAAGCTAATTTACTTCCTTGAATTAGAAATCTTTTTGCTTCATATTCAAATTAGAACAGATCAGATAAAAAAACTCAATAAAATAACACTGCAGTTTTGATACATATTCATTCGGTAATCTGATGAGCAATAGAACCTCAAGGAACTATGCGGAATTAAGAACCAGGTCATGGTCAAAAATTTGGAATCTTTCTGTTCTGCTGACATAAACAGTTGCAAAAAAAAATTACATTACATAAACATTGAACTAAAGTACCAAATTACTCACACTCAAATGTAAAACCAGCATAGTTCTTTCCAAAAAAAAAAAAAAATTTAGCACCAAAAAACTTAGTGGAGCGCCACCACTTTTAATTTCGAACGTCCTCGATTTTATTTTTTGGACGAGTACCGCACGTCACGTACCAACCTAATAGAAGAGTTCTTGCAAAGTTCACGTTTCATTTCACTATACTTTTAATTCCTTTCTACCGGGTCGTGAATACCAAAATAATTATTGCTCTTCTTCAATGAACGGATCGCGTGTGTGTGTGTGTGTGTTTATAGGAAGAGGTGCAACACAAGAAGTATTCAGACGCCGAAAAATGTTTCCTCGTCGAAAGTGGGGGTTGCGGTGCTAATTTAACAAAAAGTATAACAAGTAGGTACCGGCCACATTTGAAAGGGGAGTTCAGGTATTGTACGCACTCGAGTTATACGGAATGAAGTATCATTGAAAGATTGTTTATACGCACTTTTATATGGGTTGGCGGATACCTACTATCTGAAATGGTATTTGCGCTATTTGTCTCGCCTATGGTTGATTAATGATCCTTCGACTTGTACCTACAGCGTGACAACTGTGACTCAATTTATTTGCTGGTGCTTCCTGGTTAATTGATTAGAAAGGTACTACGTATAGTGCAGTACGTTTGTAGGTTTTGATTGAAAATAATGGAAAACTAACATTCCTAGGTCCTTTTGGAATTCCATTTTAATATATACATATAAGAGTAGGAAGTGTAGTAATAACAACATTCAGTAGCAAAATTCTACCATTATGATGAACTCCACTTGTTTATAGATTGGTGATTTAGATATGATGGTAACTACGAAGATACGGTTGATGTGGCTGCCTGGTCATCGAGGCATAGAAGGAAACGAAGAGGCAGATGGCCTCGCGAAGGAAGGGGCCTCAACACCATACCATGGACCAGAGCCCTACTGTGGCTTAATGAAAAGCCACATCATGGAAGAACTCAACAAATGGGAGAAAGACCAACTGTCATCATATTGGAGGCACACACCGGGACTCAGACAGTCAAAAAGGTTTATTACCCTTTCAGCAAAAAGAGCTGAACAGCTCCTAAACATAAGCAGATCAGACATCAGATTGGTGGTGGGACTGCTCACAGGACACTGCCCAGTAAAATACCATTTAAGGTTAATGGACAGAGCAGAAGACGATCTCTGCAGATTCTGCTCAGACGCAATAGAAACCGCAGAGCACCTGCTCTGCGAATGTCCAGCCCAATTCTGCAAGAGGCTCAAATTCCTCGAGGGGGCAACACTGTCACCAGAAGAAGTGGGCCAACTGACACCCAGGAAAATAGCTTCCTTCGGCAGAAGTCTACGCTTCCTGGAGACAAATTAAGATGTAGAGTCACGCACAAAATATCTGCAAAGGTAGCAGTGCTGAGCGGCTGAAAAGCCGAAACGACTCCCCCGAAATCTACAATCTACAATCTACGAAGATACGTTTTTAATTTCGAAGAGCCGTAGCCACTAAGCACACCCGTCAATAGCATACAGTGATGCCTCAGCTCAAACAGGTCCTGCTCCATCAGTACAAAAGCTATAAACGACACCAACCTGCTCAAGCTTATTACTATTCGTGTCTAGCCTACCGAAAGCTGTGGAAATAGCTGTTAGGACATGCAGGAGCAAGCCTGAACAGACATTAGATATGTACTGCCAAATTTCTCATCAAGAAACCCTATACCATCCCTATCAACAGGCGTAATGAGCATATTACCGAGGTATTGCATTTAACAAAACAGCTTTGTCTCCAACAGGAGCTTGGTGGGAACGACGCCTGAGGCTTGAGTTAAACTGGTCTATGGATAAATGTGCCCAGCGTAATCCAAATTGTGAAGAAGAGTTAAGTCTTGGAATAATCCAGATCCACTCAACTCTTAACTTATTGACGAGCTTCTCTGTTTATTATAATAGGCAGAATAGCGTCACAAAGAAGGAGAGATATATTATTACCCAATCCATCTTATCGACATCCTCTATCAAGATCCCACTGGTTTTTAACTTTAGAAATAACAAGTAGGTAGGTATACTGACAGGTTCTACTTTAGCTGTTCGCAAAACTATCACTATATCCAATAGCTTGAGCGCCCAATCTGAAACTCTCCTCTGTTTGCCTCGCGAATCGCGAAGCATTCTCTGTTTTTCTCGAGAATTCCATACAAGACATCTCCAGTTAACGCCAATCGATGCCAGGCTAAATTATGTCACCATCCTTGAGATCTCTTCTATTTTACGTCCCCTTCTGTTCGTCCCAAACAGCTTCTCCTGGTCTTACATATCCAAATTCTTTCCTTTGTAAGGGCCTGTCTTGCTACGAAAACAAACTTTGGTTTGGATTTCGGCGGAAGTTGAATCTTGTACAAGAACCGTATCTTGATGATCTCATATCTCCCTTTCCACGGTATTTGTAATTTCGGGCTTATAGTCTCTTCCTTCGCTATACGGCTGATACAACCAGAAGGCCCCTATTTTTATTGAAGGTATTCAATGCAATCGGCCACAAGTACAGCTTCGTGGTCTGCCAACCATCAGATCTATGGGAAGGTTCATTTCTCTTCAACAGCATTGATCCATGCTGACAGATTCTATAGGCCAAAAGAAAAACGGGCACCAGTTTTTTTCTAGTCTCGCTAGTCACTTGAACATCCGCAAACCTCTTATTTCCTTCAATGGCCTTATCAGTAAAGTTGTTTCCATAGTTCGGACTTGAAATTCCTTCCTCACTTAAAGGATATGAAGTTAGAAAGGCTATCTGTGCTATTTTACAATAATATGGATGAAGGACTATTTATATTAGACACAGACGCTTCGCACACCCAAGTAGTATAGTCCAAAAGAAAATGGGAAAAGCAGGGAGAAAATTATTGTGTCTCCCAAGGAGATTCTGACATTGGAACACTACCACACTTATTTTTTCTCCATGGTTGAGCGTTTCTAATTAGAACCAACCATTATTTGGCATTGCATTGGCTGCTTAATTTTTGAATTTTCTCACCAAATGATCCCTAAACTAATAACTCATATATCGTATCTAGGATAATAGGGCATCTCCGTTCGGTTAAATAACACTCCATTGCAAGTTGAACGAATTATTGAATTATTAATTCGTACGTACAAGGAACTTAAACCCATGGAAGGTCAATGTCAACGACAGTTCACTGGTAATTATTGTAATTAGCGATCATGCACCATGCAACATAAAATAAGGGGTTTTAGAAGTTTTTCTACCACTAATGCCTCTATGTATCCGGATATCTTTCCTATTGTAATTTTAGCCTCCGAGATTCCCAAAGGGGTCACTTTGTTACCACCTGCAGTCATCAAAAAAATCGCCTCTTTTGTCGGGGTGATTTTGTTACACAAAGATTTCTCTATAATGCATCGACTTGACCCAGTATCTAATACTATCCCTACGTTTGGACGGTTATTTACTTGCCCACTTATTCTTAAAATGTTCGCAGCCCCTGTCTGCAGAACGACTTAATTCGGGTTTTCCAATTGAGTCTCTTGAGTTTAATTTTAATTAACCGAAGGGAGATGCCTTATTATCCTAGATACGACATAATCTTATAGACCTACTATATAAATTTCCGACTGGGGGGGAGTTCAGTGTGAAATTGACGAAATCGAGAGCAGGACACTCTACTTCCAGTAGTGACAATTTGGTTTGCTTTTTAGTTTTCGGGCAATTCCAATGAAAGCAACAATGATGTTGACTTTTGGGTGGCGAGAGGACCACTTTAAGACTATTCTCGGCTACAAATGTGTCATCATACACCGATCAATATTGTGCAGGTCTACGCACCTACTTCCGACTCGGATGACGACGCTGTGGAATCATTTTATAACGTTGTCCTTGGAGATTTTAACGCTGACGTTGGTTAAACCGTAGCAGATGAACATCTTAAGACTAATGGTAAATTCGGTCTTGGTGCCAAGAACGAAAGGGGCCAACGTCTGCTCCAATTCTGTATTGACCATAGCTTCTCTATCACTAACGCTTTGTTTGCAGAATATCCACGACGTCGCTGTATAGTTAGGTCTCATCAGACGGATAATAACGCAATAAAATCGATTACATCTTGGTTGGAACACGACGGAGGTCATCTATTAGTCATTAGGTGAGTTTTGGTATTTATCAGACGAACTGGTACCCACAGCCAACCACGTTTTGTCGTGAATTTCTATTTTCGGTTACGAAAATAACAACGTCGCATCTTTTAACCAGGTTACGAAAACCGTGACCCAGCTTTTTCTTTGGTTTATGAATTTGGTTTTCTATCCTAACCTATCTTTCTACATATTCTTGAATGGACAAATGGTTTTTAGTTTGGTTTTCAGTTCCTGTAGTGAAATTCGAAATGTACTTAGGTACACAAATTGTGAAAGTATATCTCTGACATTTCTGGGATAACATCTTCCGAATACAGTTTTGGCCTCACATGGGAATCACGAGATTTCATTTTTGCAATTCCTATAATCAAATAAATTTTGTAAATAGTCGAGTTCCGAAGAAATGATTTATTTTAAAAATTTAAAAAAAAAAAATATATTTCAAATAAGCTCAATGCAAATAAGAAACAGCGGCGTTGTGATATTTTGGTACGATATACGAAAGGCGTTTCGGCATCTGGTTACTGGTTGAATATTCCTGACCTGACCATATTCTAACTACTTCGTTACCGTGTTATAATCACTTTGCGTAACCCGGTTAACGACAAAACTCGCCTATGTATAACCACCAGGTTCCGATTGTGGCTCAGACCATCAACTCCTTCTTTGTGAACTCAGCTTAAGCTAAATATATGTCCACGTCCTTAGCGGAATCTTTCAACAAAGATAGTTGACCCTGCCTGTTTTTGGTCAAAATTTTCTCAGCTTTTGCGGATTGCCTCGATAACGGACGGATCTCCTTATTTTATGTGGTTAACATTTGAAAATGTTCTTACACAAGTTGTCCAAACAACTTAACCAAAACACAGGATTACCACCCATACATGGTCCGACATTGAGGCACCTAGAGAGCTCAAGATCTCAGGTTTGAATTCTGATGGAAAGCAAGATGAGTGTAGACAATTAACACGTCATAATATCCAAAGACTGTGCCGCCAAGATAAGAACTCCACTCTTCAGGCATTATGCAGGGAGATACGGGCTCACACTGATGCATGCAATCCAGGAGAGGAGAGATGTTCCTAAAGATGAAATGCCTCTGTGACCTTTATACCGATGTTAACATTCAAGCCCCTTCAATCTTTGTTCCACTTCACAAAAAGGGATTTCCGGTAAACCCAGACAATTATCGTCTACTCTCATTCATGCAAGGTTATGCTGTATATTCTACAGTCTCGTTTGGAAGGTCTTGCGGACTGGCAAGTATCTCCAGAGCAGGCAGGTTTCGTGAAGGGAAGAGGCTCTCAGAGTGCATTACTATAGTCTATATCTCCTTCGTGGGCTACTCTACGGCATTTTATAACGTCAAGTAGCCTAAACTATGTGAAATTCTTCACTCTACAACAATACTAAGAGTCCAACACAGCTCGAGTAAGAATTGACGGTAACATGTATGACCTGACCAGACTGCAACAGTAAAAGGAGTTCGTTAGGGATGTGGGTTTGGTGTTGTTTAACGTCTATTCCGAATTTGTGATGAAACAGACACTGTATAGTGTAACTCTATGAACGATCACGACATTGGACCCGGATTTCGATTTCACGATTCGATAGTATCGTCTATCGTCAAGCCGATTAACCACTAATAACACTCTAAACTCATTTATTATATGATACAAATTAGACGGGATAGGAAACGAGCTACCAGCCCAAACCCAAACCTGATCATTATTTCTTCTGGTTGATACCCCTTTTGACCAGCATTTTTTCTACTTATAATAATTTTGAAATACACTGCTTTCCTTTCCTTATTCGCGAAATTCATACAATTTCACCATAAACAATTATTCTAAAAACCCAAATAGACCTACTATCTCCCAAACAATTTTCGTGAACATGCAATTAATATTGCACACACAACCACACAGTTACAATAAAGTTTCAGCTTTCGCAAGTTTTAACACAAAAATCCTCTTTATTTTTATATTTTTATTGCATACGTGCACCTATCAGCTGAATAAATAATGCCAAATTGCACATTCTAAAAGCCATCAGTCTTTTCCTGTGCGTGTGGTTGTTGAACAACGGCATAAATAGAGCAACAAATTTATGGCCCTGATATGCATACTTGCATCAAGGTTGAAGCCTTGAAATACGCTTATTGAAGAATTATACAGAGTAGCATTTGATGCGGAATTTAATTATTGCGTATGGTAGGTACTCGAGTTAATAATTATCAATTTTTCTTCATGAATAAAGCTACAGCTTGAAAAACAAATATACATTATTGGTAATTTAAAAATATCCACCTAGAGAATCCTTGAGTCAGAAAAGTCAAATCTGATGAGAGTTAACATTTGTTATCCAAGTTAATTTAATAAAATCCAAAACTTTATAACACGTTATTTTATTTCAAAAATAATAACATCCATCATTATTTATTCTATCGACTGCTGAATCTTCTTTTCAATCAACACCAAAGTAAATTCGGCTTCTCCAGCCAAAACATCGTCATTAAAAAGTTTCGCCATTTTAATAGCCTCCAAACAAGATTCCTTAGCAATTGACCAGGTTCCTAAATTCACATAAATTGTGGCTAATTTCAGATAACATCTAGGCAAGTCGGTGCTTCCGATGCCTTTGCCCAGCAATATTGCGTTATTTATGTTTTGTAGTGCTAAATTGTTTTCTCCGAGTTGCATATGTAAGTCTGCTAAGGTGTAAAGGATGACCATTTCTTGATAGGGGCTTAATCCTTTAATTTTTAGAGAATAATCGTAAGCTGAGGTGATGTATTCTTTGGCAATTTTGTGCTGGTTCACACGGATTTTATGTAAACCGTACCAAAAAAGTACATTCACATAAAGCATACCTGTTTTTGTTGAAGTGTCTCCGTCTAATATTTTTGCTTTTTGCTTGTTCAAACAATCCCAGAACCCTATTTCAGCCAAATGATTTTTTTCATAGGCGCTATAAATTCGGGCTAGACGCAACTGAAAATCCAGCACTTGACTTCCATCTGCAGGAGAACCTGTCTGGATTAGTTTTTCTATGGCGCTTACTAAAAGGTGTTCTGCTTTGTCCATATTACCCAAAGCAAACGATATTGAAGCTAAAATATCATAAATATATGGTAAGGCTACATAAGCTTCATATTCTTCACAAATTTTAATTCCCATTTCCAAAATAGCTGTAGCTTTTTCAGTGTCCCCTTTTTCCAAAGCCAATCGAGCTAAACTCATCAAATGGTAAATATTTTCTTCGACATCTTCCCAAGCTACCTGGTTGGCAGGTCCATTGTGGAGAAGTGAAGCGCATGGTATGAAAACTAGCACCGGTTTACTGATAATATAAATTGGATTGCGAGAAGGGAGCTTACTTAGAGCTCTTGTCTTGGTGATGCTGCATCGAAAGTAAAATGAGATGGGCCGGATTTTTGGACATATTCTGGATAATAATACGTTCATAAACATGAAATTTTGATATAGAGGTACATTTGGGCCAAATGGCGAATTTTGACAAAACTACCTACATGTGTGAACCATGACAAATTCAATTCATGTGTCAAGATGTCAAGAGGTTCTGTGGTGGCAAAATGAAACAAATTTTGACCAAAGACTATTTTTTATTATTGTGAAATCTCAACTTTGAACTCGAAATATTTTAATCCTGAGTGAGAAAAAAACTGTTTTGGATGAATGTGTGCTTGGTCAACCCTTCTGCCTAATCACCTTACTTAAGCAAATTACTAGAACTATTGTTTTATCACAAAAGATTTTGTTGAATCATAAAATAAAGCAATTAAAAGGTGTGTCAAATCTCATTGATTGCATCCAAAAAAAAATCACTAGATTTAACGAGGACGTGTCTAACGTTTTAAAGATTTTCACGAGTACAAATTACGTAGTGAAAGTTCATGTAAAACATGGGCTTGGGTAGAAAATGGGATTAAGTTTCACAATACCTAAACGCATATAAATATTGAGTTAAGAGACATTAACTACTGCGAATTAATCGTATAGCGCCAGTGGATAAATAATTTTAAGAAAACAAATTAAAAACAATAGTTTTTAAAATTAAAAATAAATTAATACATTATTGCATCACAAAACCTAATGAGTTATAACAATTTTTCCTCTTGCATGACCCTTTCTTAGTGTTTCCATGGCAAGCGGCAATTCCTTAAAGTTAAAACTTTGTTGAATTACTGGTTTTATCTGTAAAATTATTTATTCAATAAATATCTTGCATAAAAAGGAAAATTATTTTACCTTTTCTTCACAAATCAATTCATTAATAAACTTGAAAGCAGTATTGGAAGGTACAAAATAGCCCCATCTAACAGTTTTACCTTCGCAAATTCTTGTCGCATTCGATTCTATAAGATTTCTTGCACTAGTTAACAGGCCTGTACATAAGCCGTATTTGTCATTGTTAACTAATAGAGGCGAATTTAAAGTTACATAAGACTCATATTGCCATTTGCTAGGAATATTTTGTATGCCCATATTAGCTGCATCAAGAATAATGTGATATTTTCCTTCTAGTTGGACATTTTTTTCAAAATCGGGATCGTTTCGGTCATAAACCATATCAGCTCCAAGGGACTTTACTAACTCTATAGCATCATTTGAGCAAGTTGCATAAACCTAATGAATTTCATGCTTCAAAAAAATTATTAATCCTTTTAAAAATTACTTACAACACATCCTTGTGATTTCAATAATTGTATAGCGGAAGTACCAACACCACCAGACCCTCCAAGTACCAAAACCCTTAAACCTTTAGTTTGTTTTAAAATCATATTGCCAGCTAAATATAGACCACTCCAGGCAGTCATTGTTGCATAAACTAGAGAGGCGCTCTGTTCGTGAGTTAGATTTTTTGGTTTTGGTAAAATCTACAAAAGTTTCTTCTTGAATTTTTGTATAAGATACATTTTTGATGAGTCTTACATGACATTTTGAAGCTAAAACAGCTTCAGCAAGGGCTCCTTGTTTATGAATTGGCACAAAACCATAGACTTCGTCACCAATCTTAACTTCATCATTATCTACCCCATGTCCCTTAGCTATAACAATGCCTTTAAAGGAAGAGAACAATTAATACTGTAATTTCTAAGATGAGTGGTAACTATTACCTGAAAAATCTCTTCCTAATGTTAAAGGAAATTCAATTTGATAGTTTCTGAGTACTTGAAAAGAGGCACGACCATAACCACCTGAAAATTTTACAATTGAACAATATGAGAAATGGAACTTCTCGGCATCATATCTCAAAAATTGTAAGATTATTTTCATACATTGGTCCGCTCACAAAAGACAAAGTGCATAGTACCAAAGCAGTATCATCAGCGGAAGAAATTAGGAGAAGATAAACTCCGTTTGAACATGTGAAGGTTAAATCGTTCAGGAAATGAAGTAGGAGGCAGAAAGTTTCAGAGGTGGACAGTACGCCATAAAAAAATCCATATATTTAGAGGTTCTTGGGGTAGCCAACTTTACCACATACGGATGGGACCATGTGAGGTTCTTGTGGTTCTTCAGAAGTGAAGAAGTTTTTTGCACCAAACAAAAAACCTAATTTCTGAGAAGCAATTCTGGTGATCGAAGATACAGGAAGATATAGCTAGGGATTGATAGAAAGGTTTTGTCGCAACATCTCTTAAACTGGGTTATCATGGGCGGAATATCTCTTATTTGAGAATACTGTTGCTTGAGTTACAGAAGCATTGAATTTGACTAGGTTGTGGTAATGGTTTCAAGATCATTGTTATACTGCTATACTCACTATACTCAGCGGATGCGGCAAATGAGGCACCTAGTTGTGAAAACCACTTTTTTGCAGATAACACTCGGTACTCTCTTGCTTTATCTGGAGGACATAGAAAATGCAGCGCTTTACTGCTTGGGAAAAACTCCCTAAGAGTTAATCCATTGGAGATAAAAGTAATTTTATTTGGTGTAGGCCCACATACAGATCCTACAGTCGAAATCAGAGTTATGGGAGTGGAAATACCCTGGGAGAATGAGGTGGAAAACCTCGGGATTCTTATGGATCAAGGTTTGACGTTCAGTGGCCAGGTGAGCAGTCTATCGCAGAAATGTTACTTTGCATTAAAGTGCCTTAACTGAATCGATTTCAAATAAAGTCCCCCTGGTATGACATAAAAGTTTGTATGCACCACGGGTACTAATAGATATATATCCTCGGGCGACTTACGAACCCTCGGGCCAGAGGCCCTCGGCTTTGTAAGACTGTCGCCCTCAGGGCATAATCATCTACTTAGTACCCTTGATACATAAATAACTATTATGGACCCTTTTTGAACTTTTTATTAAAACTTAATAATAATAAGGGAGTTGCTTGTGCGCCTTGGAGATATTCACAGAATAGACACAAGAAACAACAATGTCTTGGAAGTGCCAGTGCATAGGCTGCAGGTCTTGGTCCTTTAACTATCTTGCACTCACAATTTATTATGTGATGTCAACCATAATCTTAATCTGTAACCGAGTCTGTAACCTATGTTTTCTATGTGCAGTTTTGTATAGGTCATTAGGTCATTTCTTTTCCTGCTTCTAAATATTGTTTATATGTACTATTTACATTTCTAATGTTTAAAGCTGCTATTTGTCAAGTATATGTTGGTTAATGAAAAAATACTCAGTAGTATTATATACCTTTTTGTACTTTTGCAAATGAACTATCTTAGAAACAGTGTTGGTGACGGAATTGAGTCCTGGGGAACGCCAGCATTTACAGGCAATATAATCATGTAATTGACCAATACCAGGCGATGAAAACCGATGAATCTATTGTTTTTTCTATTTAGAAGTTCACATTTAGGCACTATAGTCAGTGTATCATTCTTGTTTCATTATTACTTAGTGCTATATCCAACCGAATTTAAAACGCGTCCACACACGCGGCGGAAACTGTCTTTTCATCCAAGAGTACCTACACTGCACAATTATTCAAATTCAGGTAACTTTGCAGGTTTTTTCTTTTTTTGTTTTGAGTGCTCACAGAGGTGTTGATTTTGGTTGTGGCGAAACATTGTGAATATGTTGCAGTTGTAATAGCCACTTGTTATTTTGTAAGTTTCGATCAAACTGCCCCTGTACCCAAACCTGTACCTTCTTTCTCTTGAAGTTGTTACCTAATATTTTCAATCTCTCGAGATAGTCCAAAGCTTGTAGCTCTAATGGAATTTCAGTAACCCTTCTTTGGACTTTCCCCAACATCTCTATATCTTTGATACAGTAGGGGTTCCACACTGCAAGAGCATACTCCAATTCAGGTCTGATGTAGCTTTCGTAAAGTTTTTTAACCATCTCTATCGAGTGGTCCTTAAAGCATGTTTGATGAGATAGATTAATGAGTTTGCTTTCTTGACAATGGGCTCTTTCACTAATTTTTGAAATTGGCATATTTGGATAAAGCAACTAAAAACAGAATTTTCTGTATTTTTACTTTTGAAAAATTCATAGTCCTTCTTGAGAAAACAGAAAAAAAAGAAATACCTCCAAATAAAAACCCAGAATTTATTTCTATGACGTCGCAGCTCGCAATTTTACCGTGTTGCCACTAATTGTCAACATTGAAAATTTGTAATAGATTTAATTCTGAAATGTTGGAAAAATATCATGAAAAGTAGTTAAATTAATTAGTTATGGATTAAACACAATTTAATACAATTTTTTAAGTTCAGTTTTATTTATTTTTTTTTACGTTGCACTACATTTAGTCACCACCGACAACAGCGCATTCGAAGCTTTACCTGCTTTTACTACAGAGTAACACAGTCGAGGCGGTCAGCTCCTTGCAACAACAAGCAAAATGAAAAATATTTATGTGACGTCAGCAAATCGGCGCGTTTTAAATCAATTTGAATTTCGCTAATTTCAAATGCCTGTAAAAAACTTATTTAACCTTGTAGAACTTTTTTTTTTGGTATATATGCCTAAAATAGTCCCTCCTTTGGGATTTTATACTTAAATTACGTATTTAAATTTTAGTGAAAGAGCCCATTTTGATGATGTGACTTTCCCATTCAAGATGATGTTACCATAGGTCCGAGATCATTTTTATCTGGTACCTACTGTTGAAAGAACTTGGTTATTTAGCATGTACTCAATATATGGATTGTTTTGGCATATCCCAAAAATAGTGGACTTGGCTTTATTCAATTTCATCCCCCATGCCCTTGACCACTCCTCACTCCTCAACAGTTTGCAAGTCTTTTTGAAGCTGTGCTGTATGTAATGTTGGATTTGCATTAGGTTTCC
The DNA here is from genome assembly GCA_917834065.1 of Ceutorhynchus assimilis. Lineage (NCBI taxonomy): Eukaryota > Metazoa > Arthropoda > Insecta > Coleoptera > Curculionidae > Ceutorhynchus > Ceutorhynchus assimilis. The sequence goes on along the minus strand of OU892280.1, from coordinate 14,219,334 downwards.
CATCATCTGCAAAGTTCTTTATTGATGTTGTTTGGTTTTCGTATCCCTCCATTATATATTGTTTGCTGTTTCGTGGGTTATGGGATAGGCAAAAAAAAAAGACTAATTATTCTTTGGGACGTTTCGGTGCTGTATTGCGCCTTTTTCAACCATTAGAAAATTAAGTCAAAAAGCCTGGCTCATTCTTGGTGTGGATGTGAACCATCACAAAGTAACAATGCTATTACACATCTCCCAATCGTGCAGAACTAGGTACTTGTTGTAATTATTTAATAATTAATCGTTGGCAATGATCCGCGATTTTTATTTTTTTTTTATTGGCGATTTCTTTTTCTTTAGTAAAATTCCTTGTTTGTTCTTTATTGATGTTTCTGTAAAATCGACAAGATTAAAAAGGTATGATGTGAAAAGCAGTGGTCCTACTACAGACCCCTGAATAAGGTCCTCTTTTTATCCGACAACGTAACATTGACTCCTACCTGATAATACCCTTCATGTAACAAATCGGTTATCAATTCTAGCAGCTGTCTATGTACTCCAAAATGTCCCAACTTTCCTAGCAAAAGATTATGAGGAATTTCATCAAAAGCTTTTTCATAATGGAGGTAAATTATATCTGTTGGCTGACCAGTATCATCCTCTTTTGTCCAATCATCTAGGCATTCAAGCAGGTTCGTTGTAGTGGATCGTTTTGCAAGGAATCCATGTTGTGATAGGGGTAAGTATTAGGTTATTTTCAAAGAAAAATGCTGTAAGCTCCTGCACAATAATTTTTTCCATGCATTTTAATGGGTTGCATGTGAGACTTATGGGTCGATAGTTTTCTGGTTTGTGTCTGTTGCATTTCTTGTATAAAGGTGTTACTATGGAAAGTTTCCATTTTTTCGTTCTTCCAAGTTCTATGCACTCCTCTTCACCACTGTGAGTTGACCACCAAATGTTTTTCTACAATTTTGGAGTAGTACTGGAGTTTCATCTGGTTCAGAACTTGAATCTTTCCTCATCTTCATTAATCCTTCTGCAACCTTTTCTTCTGTGATATCTATACTATTTATTGAGCTTCAACTCTGGTACACTGTACAAGTGGTGGTAGGCGGAAATCTTGATGGATAAAAACTATGTTGAACTGTTGAGCAAAACGTTCAGCCATTGACTTGATATCTAGGATCTCATGTGTTACTGGATCTTTTATAGTGATCATTGATACCTTTGAGTTCAAATTTTGACTTGGGTATTTATTTAAATTTGAATTAGTGTTGTTCTTCTTGCCTCATCTAGCTTTTGCTTAAGCGCATTATTCTGCATCATATATGATTAATAGCTTTCTTGCGCTTTTTCAAGTTTATATTTGTTCCATATGGTTTAAGCTTTTTGTTGATTCCTTTGAAGTGCGACTGGTTAATCCATGGCTTCTGCTGATTTGCTTTTATGGACTTCAACGGAATGTATTTATCTACTGCCATATTCAGAACGTTTTCGAAATTTTCGAGGAAATTTTCGAACCCTGTTCTGTTCCAAGTTGTAGGGTTGGTTTCTAATGAAGTTGTTTATTACATTGTATATTGCATATAAAAATTCCTTTTAAGAACTTTATTGGTATGGTGTATCAGAAGACACAATCGACTACAACGTGCAGTGACCTGCCTTCCGAAAAGTTCCCCAGCCAATGGCAAAATTCAGTTTATTCGATATTGGAAAATTGAGAAAAAAAATTAGACTTTTAGGAGAATCTAAAAATTTCACATTTCACAAGTTTCTGCTTGCCTTCGGCAAACAGCTTGCCCAAATTTAAAGTGCACTTCGAAGTGAACTTCAAACTTATTCCAATGTAAATGGGATATGCAAGTCAATTTCAAGACAAATTGGACTTCAAAGTACATAAATGTAAATGCAGTATTAGACTTCATATCTCAAGAATGGTTATGCCTATCAATATCAAAGAACATTTTTTTGGCGGGTGTAAAAGCTCCAGACAAAGTACACATAGAACTTTTGAAACGCTAGAGAATATATGTTTCGAGATCTGTAGCCTGCTATTCTAGAGGGAATAAGACCCTGTATAAAACTGAACTAAGTACATACTTGCAGCAATAGAAATAAAAATATCTATGACAAGAACAAGAAGACAAATAACAGCTTACCCAACATAAAAGAATCGATAGGATTCAAAGATCCTGCTTTAACTTCCACCAAAACATCCTCGGGACTGTTTATAACAGGAATACGACTTTCTCCTAATTGAAGCTCTTCGATATCTCCATAAGAATGTATTTGCCATGCAGACATTCGATGGTTTTTTTTCAATTTTAAAGCTTGCTGGGAAAAAGACCGTGTTTGGTGAAAAAACGAACGGAATATCATTTTATTTCTGCTTTTAAAAATCAAAGAAAAATTCAAGAAAATAAATTGTATTTAAGGTTATGCTCTATTTAAGAGGTAAACAAACAACAACCGGGCGACGTAGTCAAGCTTCCGAAAAGACGGAAATATGTAGAACCGGGGAAAGCTTATCGATATCTATAACTATCGATACGGTATTATGACGTCAAACCCTCTACTTCTTTTTTCATATCGATATTTCGATTATTTCGATACGATATTTTTATATAGGTCTGTTTGTTATCCCCCACTAGTGCACAATAATTTACACTTTTCTGCACTGAGGCGTTTGTTATGCGGTTAGTGCAAATAGTGTAAGGCGTTTGTTATCTCAGTGTAGGGTGCCCAATCATGCACTACCTACACCCGCTCAAGAGGAGGTGTAACAAGTGCAGAATGGGGGGGGCAATGTTGTTGTTTTGTTTTGTTTGTTGCTCCTAACCTGAAAACTTAAAATAAAGGCGTATTTTAGCGAGAGTTTTAACCCAGTAGTATGTTGTATTTACTTGGGATACTACATTTTAGCGAGCATGGCTAACATACTATGACGTCACAACATAAAACACAACATAAAACTCGTCTGTAAACATGTAAACATCCTAGGAGGGATAGTTACTGGTCGTAGTATGTCAGTGCATCTTTTTCTAATACACGAAAATGAGCATATGGGCAAAACATCAGCTGATTACGCTACGATTACCGACACAGTTCTTTCCATTATAAATAGAGGATTGTTTTTCCTCATTTTGCCATGGTTTTCTGTGATTTTATTTTAGAGGTTTTTTGCAAAAAAAATAAAAAATCTTCACTTGTGCACAAAAGTGTAATTTTTTTTTTTTTGGCATAGGGTACCCATAAAATTCAAAAATACCACAATCTATCAAATATATTCGAAAATCTTCACTGGAGAAATAATATTGAAACTCGAAAACGCTAAATTTTACAAAATTCAACAAATCCAAATAAACAACGATCGTGGCGTCCTCTCTTAGACCCTTTGTCAAATACACTCCACCTGTTATTTGGGTAACTATGACGTCATGAATCGTAGTATGTGTAGTATGATGTTTACCTATCGCTAAAATACGCCTTAAGATTTATTATATGGCGATTTCGACTGGATTGCGCTTTCGCACCCAGTGCGAACTTTTTTTAAAAATTGACAGATAAACAATACTTTACACGTCAATTGCCAAAAAAAGTTCGCACTGGGGCGAGTTCAGAAATAACACACCGGGTGTGAGTGCGATTTTATGGGTGTGACTGAAATGACAATTCTTAGGCGACAACTTTCGTATGAATTTCTGAACGCTTGGTGTGACCAATCGAGCTTCTCCTCAAAAACTTCACCAAATGTATTGAGATTACTTTTTTTTGTTGTTCATTTTTTTAATTTGAAGAAAAAACTTTAATTCCTATTTGTGTTTTGTTTATATTTGGTGGGATTAATGAGATTATGGGAGGAATGGTTGACATTGTTGACAATGTTGACATAAAGACACAACCACACCGCAGTCGCACCAAAAAATTATGGTGTGACCGGTGCGACACCTGGAGCGCGCCCGAAGTACAGAGTGCGCGCACTCGGTGTGCCTATAGCATTTATGAACGGCTAGTGCGTCGCACCGATATCACACTCACACCGAGTGTGTCATTCCTGAACTCGCCCCTGGGTGCGAAAGTGCAATCCAGTCGAAATCACCATTAGAAATTAAATCTTAAATGTTAGATGAAATATATTGATATGCTCTAAAAAATGAGTAGTGAAAGTACAAATACAAAAGTGCAATTGCATGAATTTATTTTGTCGTCAGAGCTGGAAGATAGGGAATCTGAGGAATCTTCTTCATCTTCCGACTTCCTCTATAATTTCCGACAATAAAACCTTGTAAATATGTTATCTTTTTCGATTGGACATTTTTTTCTGGGTTAGTTTCCATTTTCCACTTTAATTTACCCTAATAATAATTTTTTTGAGGTTAGATATCCGCTTCTATCGCTTCACGAACTGCACTGTCTGCATTAACGCGTTTGGTAGTTTTCCTTTACCCTGATGGCCATGAGCTACACCAGCAGCCTGCACTTACCTACCCTACACGGATATAACAAACACACCTTATAATTTACAATTTACTGCCTGCATTTGAAAGTGCAAGCCCCTTCTTGCATGTCCAGATCCAGAGAAAAACTCTCGTAGTGCTCGTTCATTTCATTGTTCAATTATCTTAAATTATTTCTAGGGCCGGTTTCTCAATAGCGAGTCACCTCCGGGTTGGTTTTAACTCCAGAGTAAGCGTGTCCAGTTGCTATGTTTACCCTGGAGTTATCCTTGATTCGGGAGTGACCTGCTATTGAGAAACCGGCCCCTAATGAAATATAACGAAGACGGGTATAAAAAGTGACATGATCCCAGCCTTGATTGACGTAAATTTTTGACTTGGGGAATAGACCTATCTATTTTACCAGACAGAGAGGCAATAATACGAAAACTTCATTAGATGAAAAAAGACACAGAACGCTCATTGCGCAAGACGAGGCAAAACGTACCAAATTATGTTAGACTTACGTATAGCAATCCTTTCTTCTTATTTGCACGGGATAAAAAGGGAAGGAGAAAGGCTGCATGTTGTGCAACGTATTTGTCAATGAAAATGTCAAACAATTTTTGCATGTAACTTTTCAAGTTATGTCAAGTTGAATAGGGACATAAAAGCTTCCGTATTTTTTGCTCGGTATCCGTATCGGTATCGTACTGCGCATGTGCAGAAGCGATACGGACGCCGAGATACCGTACGTACAACGTAACGTTACGGCCCTCCCGCGGTATCCGTATCGGTAACGTATCTTGACATTCCTGACGCATGTGTCAAATTTTAAATGTATATAACCTCACTTTTCTTCCGGGTTGATTTAATTTATTTAGTTTATACTTTCTTGAGTTTCTTGTGTGTTTAGTGCTTCTCTATCGCAAAAAAAATAACAATTTTATATAAAAACGCCGGAGTTTTGACAAGAAAATTACTAAGTTATGAGATGCGTTTACGTTTACCGGAACAGGAAGCAGGAAGCGCTTTAACAGCCTTTTCGCTTGTCAACGTATCTAGTTGCGTTACGGATACCGATACCGATACCGGCGAATTATTTCAAGTAGCTTTATGTCCCTACCCAGATAACACAATGTGCGTCAATCCGTCAATGTGCTCGAAAAGTTCCGGCCGACTTTGGAGAAAATAGTATTTCAATGGTAATGCTTTGGAAATATGCTAAAAGTGCGTATAATAAAACAAACCAAATCAAAATAAGCTAGCAGCATCGAAGAAATGCTCCTATTTCAACTTTTAAATTGAATGATCTGTAATGTGCAGGAGAACCACTGCAAAACCGCATAATTTTAGTGTGCGAATTAGCGGTACGCTAACAGCACTTCCTGAACACTTACCAAGGTACCGAAAGAATAGAGTCTGCTCTGAGTGCTCTACCTGCGCTGCCTGAGAGCCTGCAGTCGGCAGTGATTGATTATAGGTTTAGAGATACTCCGATCGTGCAGGTGGTGCACCACAGAGGTGCAACCCCCACCACACATATCAAATGTGGGAAGGAAAGGGATAAAAAAGCGACAAGAAGGCAAGCAGAAGCAAGGAACTTGCAAGGAAGCCTGAGCCGAAGCTGCCGGCTGCCGCCATTGCGCCATTTTTAATGTTTGCATTTTTGGGCATTTAGTTTCGTACGTGTTTGGGTTCTGTGCGTGTTTTCGGTTTCACTGGAAGAATAATGAGTTCCAAAGGGTAAGTGAGTGATGATTATCAAATATTAGTTATGGGTTAATCCAAATTATTTCGTTCTGCGCTGTATGTGGTGCTTGTAGGTGGTAATGCATGCGTGGTGGGTGTGTTTGTGTTTTCACTGTTTATTTAACGAAACTCTGCAAAATCGTATCAATTTTTTTAGGGCCTATTCGACAAGATATTATTGCAAAATAAGTTCACTTTATTAGATGAACCTTTCTCCCTTTAGGTACCCGACGAAGCTGCCAAATTTGAAATCTGTCATTTCAAATTTTCCATCCCCAAAACGACTTCGATATGTATAAATTAATAAGTCTTTAATTGCGCATCTTATTTTCTCATTTGAGCCACGTACCCCCTGTACTTTAATAGTTTCCAAAAACCCCATTAAACTCATTTTATTTGGTGCCCTCTGTGTCTCATATAGGAGATTTTAATTTAAGTATGATTTTTTTTTCAGGTAGGTACCAGGAAAAGCGAAGAAGAATTATTTAGAAGAAATGAATATGTTTTATTTTATTTTTTATTTATGTTTCCTATATTTATTTATTAAAAGATCATAATTTCAAAATGTTTGTTTTTTATTTGCAATGGGCTATCAGTGAAATAAAAAATGTACTCAAAAAATACTTCAATGAAGTACTTTAAGAGTACAATATAAATTTACCAAAAAAAGATGTTCTAGTGGTGCTTTTTCTCTGTCGGAGAAGTGCTTTTATGTAGCATTTCACGAATACTTCCAACGTACGCTTGGAGCACTTAGAGCACTCCATGTTGGAAGTGCGCAATTGCAGTGCTTCTACGATTGCGCCTTTTTTTTACTGGCCGGCTGGACATCCCAGAAGCGGCTGAGTGATTTTCACAAGTACTTCTCAGGCACGCAAATGTGAAAATACAGTACAATTGAAGTACTTTTCATGTAGTTTTGTGTTATCTGGGTAATATCAACCGTACTTTCAGGGATGTGCGTCTACACGTAGACTTTCATTGTCTACTTTACGTGTAGATAATGTAGACTGTAGACAATGTAGACAAGTAGACAACGTGTCGACAATGTAAAATAATATAAATGACGTTTAATTTTAATTCTAACCTCACACTTTCCTTTTTTTAAATTATTTTTATTTTATTATTGGTTTTCCTGATATTTTATAATCAGTGAATGCTAATATCGAAGTGATAGTGATAGTATAGTAGCTTTTGATATTTTTTTTCAAATTTTTGAAGTAAGTTATTGTCTACGCCGCATGTAAACAATGTGTAGACAAATCACGTAAACAATTGACCTTTTGTTTGGACGCCATATTGCGGTGCGCGAACATAGTTGCCAACAGTAGAAAAAAAAATTATTAGCGTTCTGTCAACTTTA